>JABFEW010000160.1:0-139249 GCA_013618405.1 Fusarium hainanense | reverse complement strand
ACAGCGACAGTAAAACAGCTTGATAAGGGATCTCCTTTGGGCTTTTTCGGGAAAACAGATAATCCAGGTACTCCCGACTCAGACCATTATCATAAAGAAGGTAAAAGTAGTGGCAGTTAAAATATATTATATATCTTATTATATTTACACTTAGCGTACGCTTGAAACTTTACTGCAAGCGGGAAGCCTATAGATAGCCTCTGGAGGTTTGCTCTAAAGCTTACAATTAACATAGAAGCTAACCCCCTGCGTTAGGTAAGGTAACTTTATAAAGCAACTCTTGTAAGTAGGTAAGCTTATATCAGTGTAGGTTAGTATATTGTAGTATTTATTTTAATAGATTATATTATAAGGGTAGATAGACTTTGAGTTAAATATTAAAAGTAGCTAAATAAACATAAAAGCTAAAGTCAACATCGATCCATTACTAACTACTAGCATTTCTACTAGATATGCTAGGTTGACTAATTTACTCTTGCTATCCAGGTCTTTTCAATCTCCAGTCCTGTGCAATAGGCCTGAACTTTCCGACACTGAGCTAGATGCGGGCAGTCTGGAATCCCTCGACATTAGCCTAGAGGAAGCCTAAAACTCCCAAGGACTGAAACCCTCATTGTTCTTAGCATCCGCAGGCATGTTCTTAAACAGAGTATGAGCAAATCTTTCCTCCGTAAGATCCAGATAAGTATCCTTGAAGTCGTGGACATTCAAATTGTTTGAGATTTGTTGATCCATTTTCTCCCAAGAGAGGAGGGCACCAGAAATCCAGTTCCAAGTTTTGTTCTCAACATTCTCATCGTCTCCAGTAGCTCGTCGCAACGAGCTGTAGGTAAGCCAGCCTTGGTGAAGGACAAATTTAGGGTGAGTACCATCGAACAGGACCTCGGTGTAATATGCGGTTGTGTCTAGAAGGATAATTAATATGTGACTGAGGGCGATTTGTATAATAGCTTACAATCTCCATTAGCACTCCAGGAAACGTATGTAACCTCATCGTTCAGAGTCCAAACAATGACATGCTCCCAGTCATGACGGTGTTTAGTTATCCATCCATTCTTCTTATCCGCTTCAGTATAGTAGGCGTACATATAGGCACACCAATAGTGGTTACATCTCTCTCGAGCGTATACATTAAGATGGGACAAACGGTTCAGGCCGGAGCAGGGATCGTCAAGGGCGCCAGGAACCTGTCCATCATTGACTGTTCCATTGATGTCGATGGCTGCTGTAATGACGCATTGGTTGTCATCGATATCCAATAATGGCTGGAATTTCAGGGCGTTATCAGAAGCGTCTTCAGGAAGAGGCGTTAACAAGCTCGCCCCAGACAGATAGGGTAGGAAAGACAATATAAGGGTTTTGAAATGCATTTCAACAGAATATGCTTCAGTGTAGTAAAACAAAGATATCTGGCGGGAGGTGGTTGTGATTTAAATCGTCGTAGGAAAGACTGGAGGTACTGATCTTATTATAAGCACTTAAGAAGTGTTATTGATAAGTTATTTATACGTAACAGCCTAAATACGGAGCATTGTATTCTTGCCTTTTTGTTATGTTTATTTCAGTCCTCTTTCGCAGAGTATCTTTAATTACTTGCTCCACTCAGCTACTTAGAGTAGAGAAGGACAAGGTTTGGCACTTCCCTAGTTACTTTATTTTCAATATATTTAACACTTTGAAAGATACCTTGCTAGTTCTTTGACCTTCCCTCCTAGTAAATGTCCCTGTTTAAAGGGTGGTAAGAATGTTAGAAATTAAGTTAATAGACTGCTGGAGATAGCGTTGCAGCACAAGCTCGGCTGGACGAAACTTCTGTAATCGAGGGAGACGAGCATTGGTGGTAGAAGCATCCTGAATTATATGTTCTACACTCTTCCAAACGCCTAATAATTAAACAGTAGCGTGTGCAGTAAGACCTTTTCGGCAGAAGATCAGTGAAATTATACAACAAAAATTGTATATTCAGTACCTCGGGAACTTAAGGCGAAGAAGATATTAAGGTTTACTAGTTCAGAGTCTAATACAATTTAGTTCTAATCAGTGTTTTCTAATATCGGGTGGATCCCCGATGCCAGGTGGATCCCCGAACTATGTTTATTTAGTGCGGTGAGCCCTCCGACTTGGCTCTGCTCGGCCTTGTTACAATGTACAAGGGTACCCCGAGTCCTTTTCAGACTTCTCTCAGCGGAAGTGATCTCATTGGCTACCTGAATGGGCATTTCATCTCGCTGTGCCTTGTACAATTTCTCTCGCCTCAGCTAGGAACCAAATTGGTTCAGAATAACCATTATCGTGAGTTCAATGCCTTTAGATTCAATACGACCAGGTTCTACGCGACAATGCGTTTGTATGAGCGACACTATGTTGTCGTATCACTCATGGCATCACGAGCAATAGGTCTCCTATGGTATAAGTAGGTGTTGTATTCCATCTTATAGTCCTCGTTACTGCTACAATATCGCAACATCATCATCTCTCAAACACGAATTACAGCTTCACCTATCAAATCCATCCATTTACATTCACATCTACTCTTCGATATGCAGATCAAGTACCTTTCAGCTCTCGCTGCTGCAGCTGCCACAGGCGCCTCTGCCGGTGATGTCCAGCACGTCGACGTTGTTCACATCTTCGAGACTCTGCGTGTCGCTGAACACGTTCCCAACTTCAGCCTCAACAAGCGCAACATCAACGGCCTTTTTGGCCGCGACTCCGGTGATGGCTGCCAAAGCTCAGCCACTTCCATTTTGCGCGATATCCCAACTCTTGGGACTAGCCTTGCTAATTGGGCCGTCACTGCTACCCACGGCGACGTATGCACCCTTACGGCTCCTTCTTCTGTCTCCTCAGCTCTGATGAGCTACTGGACCTCTGTAGCCAACTGGCAGATGGAAAAGGGGGAGGACTTCAATCAATTCGTCCAAAATTGTGTAAGCCAGGACGAACTTGACCAGATCCTCGAAAAGGTGGGCCACAAGTGCTCCAGCGCCGGAGTTGTCGTTTTCACTGCCCCTAGCACCACTCATTCTGTCGACATACAGACTGTTGTTCCTGGTTTTACTCCTATGGCTATGCCCACCAAGGTGGGCAACGATGCTGGTGCTCCTCACAGTGTCAGCAGGCTTGCTGCTGCCGCTGCCGCTGTGGCTTGTGTTGCTGGCTTCATGTTTTCTGCTTAATTGGAGTTGTCATATGGAACTTGGAGGAGAGCTTAGTTGAGTGAACAATGACAGATAGACGGGGAGTTGATTCTTTTTGTATATTATCCAGTGTCCAATAGATTATGGAATTATTTCCTTATCGAATCCAACTGTTCGCTATACCTGAGTATTTAGACAACCTGTGTATGCGAATCGTTACTCTCGCATCTGTGATGGTTGTTTTGGAAGAGCTTCGTCTCAATCGGGTGGTAAGTCTGACTTTTCGGCTAAACCAACTTGCCACATCCTCATTGGGGGTCGAATTGGCATCTTCAAACGGTTTTCATTGAACTTCAATCAAGTTTGATCAAGTTCATATGTAACTGAAGCTAGATATGCTAGAGTGAAACTGTTTTCTTACAACAGGGCTATTTACTTTGCTAATAGACTGAAGTTAGACCTATATTCCCGAACTATTCCATGCAGCTTAAATTGTAACAATAGTAGTGTATCCCTTCAGAGCTTAAGATGAAGCAGATACCAAGGTTTACTAGCCTGATATCTAGTACAGTTTAGTTCTATTCGGCATTGCCCGACATCCAGTGGATCCCCGAAATTAGAAGGATGTGCTAACTTATCTTAGCAAGTTATAGAGTTTGAAAGTCCAGTCTTAACCTTGGAACGGTAGTTAAGGACCTTTCCAGGCCAATTGTACAGCTAAGAGTTTAAGAGCCGGGGAGTAGTAAACACTCTAGTCTAGACACGGTCTAGTAAATGTTGCATTAGGTGTTTCTGAGTACCTTCTACTCCTTCGCACCCTTTTACGCATCTCTCCTGTTAATTGATTCGTGGGTAAACATATATGCGTCATGAGAGGGCTCACTCATGCTCAGTAGGGTTGGATAAGGCCGCGGGCGACAAATTGCCATATCCCTTTTCTCCGACACAGCCGTGAGTCCTCCTTCTGAGGGGGTTTACTACCCGGTCATATTCGAACAAAGTGCGCTCCGAATTACTAGTAAGTCCAGTTCAATGGTTTATTTCCTGTGTTATCGGGCTCTACGTTCTGCCAAGGTGCAGAACATTCCAACTAAGTATTTACTTCGTAAATAAAAGCACTACCACGAAAATTCAAGACTATCTCTTAGGCACCTATCTTGTCGACAGGAAAGGCTTTTCCCATCGATAATCCTTCTGCACATAAGAATTCTATTACCCTGTAGCCTGTAATACCGCTTCTGTATACAATTGATTGAGACAATGCAATGAAGATTGAGAGTTATCGGTAAGTAGGCTAAGGCGAAAATGCAAATCTTGATATTATATAATGTCTGGAATAATTTGAACCAGTTATATCATAGCGTTTCAAGCTTATGCTTTACTATAAGAGGTAAGAACATAGAGCTAGGTTGGCTTCCTGCCTTGATTTAGCCAAATTGATCACGAGCCGACTGCCCCCCTGCTTTAATTGACCCTAGGCATTCAACGGCACTTCCTCTCCAGTCCTCTGACTCACGGAACTGATCTAGTGTTCCATCTCCTGTTAGCTTCCGAAGGATTCAGATTGGCTTATGCATTGCCGGACTTTCTCATCGCCAGTCTTAGGCGGGTTCACACTAAACTATAGTTCCTAGTTAGGTCAAAGTACAGTCTAGTACCAGCTAATTAACAACACAGAGCGCATAAACCTTTACGCAGAACTAAAGTTTATACAAAACAACTAGTGAAAACAGCAACTGCAGCCCTCAAAGATCAGCGTAACTAGTGAAACTCTTTTACTCAACAGGGCAACCGAACTCCGTTACCAACATGCCGGAGTTCCCACCTACCCCTTTCTAGTTCAGTCGGAAACCTACAAGATTGAACTTTGAGTCTAAGATGCCGACAATCACTAAAGGAAGTGTACATCAGTCGTCCCGTGCTCTACAATAAAGGCCTCAAAAGATCAGCTCTTGCTTTCTCTCTTCTCCATTGAATCCTCTCAGTGGAACTGCCTTGCATTAGCACCTCACCTATACCATGCGTCTGCCGCTGTTTCTGGCGCTGGCCTGTCTTGTATGCCAAGCTTTCGCCCTTGATGTGTCAGGGTTTCTGAAACAGGTTCCCGATTGTGCGGTATGTCGATTGCCGAGATCGCCAAACCATGCTGATATATGATAGAAAACCTGTTTCGCCCAACCGAAGCTACCTTCGACTTGCGGACATGAAATCAATTGTGTCTGCGCCGACAAAAATCTCCATACTAAGGCGGTAGCATGTATAGAGAAGGCTTGCCTGCCTAGGGAGGCATTGAGTGAGCATCCTCTATTCATACACAGACATAAGCTAATGATTATAGTGACGATGAACGTGACCTCGACCGCATGCGAATTTCCCATACGAGACCGACATACGCAATTCGACATTCTGTCTGTCACTTTGAACGTCGTCTCTGGAATCGTGGTTGGACTTCGAATCTGGCAGAAATTACAATATGAGAGATCGTTACGAGCCGATGACTATATAACAGCAGCGTGCTATGTAGGTTGTTGTTATCCTTTGACATCAGTATAATCTGACGAGAGAACAGGCCGTAAGCTTGGGGCTCACTGTTATGTGTGTTTATGGCCGTAAGTATGATCCCTTCTACAAGCCTTCACTATAGATACTTACAGAGATTAGTTTCCGGAAATGGTATCGGCAGGGACGCATGGCAATTCAGTGGCGACACCATCACAACATACCTCTGCGTTCGTACCCCTTGCCTTTCGTAACTCAAACGTCTAACAATATCAGTACATCTACATTATCAAGCCTCTCTACATTACCACCGTCTTCCTAACCAAGATATCCATCCTACTCTTCTACCTCCGAATTTTCCCCACTGTTACAACAAGGAAGTTAATATGGGGAACAATCGCCACGGCAGGACTAGGTACAGTCGTCTTCGATGTCTTGGCAATTACACAATGCCAACCGATCACCTTCGCCTGGAATGGCTGGGACAAGTTACACAAAGGACATTGTGTAGGGGTTGGCGAGGTAACACTCGCAAGTGCGCTGCTAAGCATTACTTTGGACGTTTGGATGCTGGCAATTCCTTTATCGCAGATTGTGGGGTTGCAGATGAAGTGGAAGAGAAAGCTGGCAGTGGCATTGATGTTCGCTCTCGGAACTTTGTGAGTCCTTTCAGGACCATTGATTCCATATGTTACTGACTCGATAGTGTCTCCATTGTTAGCATCGTCCGGCTCCGAGTCTTGATAGCTTCTAGAAGCTTCAGTAATCCAACCTGTAAGTCCGACTGGTCCCCCTTACAGCAAAGCTCCTAACAGAGTAAAGGGAACTTTTACGAAACGTGCTATTGGTCTGTCATTGAAGGAAACGTCGGAATATGGTGTGTCTGCATGCCAGACCTTCGTCTCTTGCTCGTCAAATTTCTCCCAGGTTCCAGAAGCACGTTCAGTTCTACCTACGCTCACCAATCAGGACCCTCTCGACGACAGGAAGGAAGAACAGTTGACAATATCGGGATCAAGACAGACAAGTCGGTATACAACCAGAAGACAAAGCAAATGTCGGACGAGGCTTCTTCAAGTACAGCTGAGCTAGTAGAGTTAACAGTATTTGAAAGGGAGGTTCAAATTTGATTATATAGCCCCTTGACATTTCCATCTAAATAGGGCTTTTATGTAAATTATAACATCATTGTATTAACTCCTGTATCCTTGAATAGGACAGCGTTGGCAATGTCTAAATGCCCGGATGCTATTGCGAGACTCTCTTGCAAATCCTTAGCCATACTCATTTTACAGTAGGCAGAGGTTTTTCGTATATAGAAGAGGTTTTTTTTTAGCTATTTATTGTCACGGCTGTTGTTAACATAGACAAGCGTTCTCATCGGCGCCAGGTAGTCCAGTCTGAACTGTTAACACTCGACTTTCTTTCTTTTTCTCCGACCAATGTGCGATACTGACATCACATTAATTGGACATCAGATGTGTAGAAAGCCGTCAAACCTACCGTGGAGGAATGGCAATTCTCAAAAATGAATCGGGATGCTCAGTAGACAGGACTTCCCCAGTGGATCTACAGCAAATAGCACGCGTAGCCCCTAAGCTATAACGCTTAATATACTCCCTACCGAAGACGCCATTGACTTGAGTGATGCCTTCTTGCAGGAGCTCAGCACAACGTGGTCTACATACCAATTATCAAGCAAAAGAACTAATCCCTCGCTCTTCAGCAAAGGCACCCTATATTTCTCCACACTAATAACTTACAGGACCCAAAGTGGGGATTAGTATATTAGAGAAGGATTAATTAGTGGCGGGGGTGAATAATATACTGATTGCCACTCTCATTAAACCAAGACAGAGAACAGGCGCCCGGACCCAGACCTAGCTTGAGCTACTGCGCAACCTTGTAACCTCGATTTCGGAATTTGTCCTTAGATGCTTTGTAGACAATCTATAGACTTACCTTATAGGGAAGGTCAAGTCAGAACATTATGTAGTGTTGAGAAGATCCCACGGATTTGTGTTTCCATTCTGTACTACTACTAGCTCAAAGTCTATTTGGGTCAGGCTGCAGACTAACCATGAAGACGATTTAGAATGAGAGCAACGGCAATCGCCGAAGTCCATAAAGCCAAACGTGGCTCCCCTGTCAATATATACTTGGACGCCCTTGTAGTGCAGCTAGCAAGGGCATCTTGCGAGGTACAAGCAGGGACCTTGAAAGTAAGTGCCGTCACGCAGCGGTCCAAGAAGCCTAATCGTCAATTGCTCTGCTTAAGTTGGAAGCTGGTAATGGCGTGCTACCTTGGTAAATTCTGTCCTATAAGGTCCACAGGAGGGGCTATGGACATAAATGGTACCCACACAAGCTACATATCGTAAGGACCTTCTTGATTTCAATCAGTCATCTGTAATTACATGTTCCTTACTCTCTTGTCTCCCCTTCTTAACATCACAGCCCAACTGTAGGTATTTCCAAGACTGTGTTTCTCTCTATTTTCGCCCTCTTATTGCAAGCGCATCGTAGCAATGGATCGGTCATCCCTCGTGCAAGCCCTGACTTTGGTGTTTGCACAGATTTTACTGTGGCGTACGTCGAGAACCAAGATAGCAATTTGGGATGCGGGTATATACCAGCAAGCAGCGACAACTTTACCCACAGCGTTACCCCCGATATCGACACTACAGCATTTATCTTCTCCAATCTCAGGAACGTATGCCGCCCCTGTCAAGTCAATAAGCGTTTGAACAACCGCTTCTGGGGTCGTAAAGGGGAAGAGAGGGCAAGGTAGAGGAGATACCTTCAATAAAGCCATCAGCGGGACGACAGTACCTCGATCTCAAGCTTCCGCAGCCGAAACGGCTGTGATTACCATCCACACATCTATGAAAACGGAGTTCTCTACAGAGCAAGTTACTTTCGGGGCTTCCTTATAGCTCAGCCGATCATATCTCCCGTCAGGTCACACATGTGAACGCTCAATAAGGTACTGATTCTCAATCGCTGGCAGTTCACTCACCGTCCCATTCTGTTACTGGTATTCCAATGTCACAAACATATGAACAGAGCAAGCAATGAATACTTGTAATTTAACTTTTAAAATAGCTTTGTAAGATTGCATACCCTGTACACGCTATCTTGAATCTCCTGAGTCACTGGATAGTATGCTTTTGCGCCTGCCAGGTATCCTGGCATTTCAGCACCGAGCAGCTCGCGAAATAGCCTAGTGATCTCAATCCCAGGAGCTATCAATGAGGCAGTATTGGATAGAATCTCTGAGATGGTGGCAGGGGTAACACTAAGATATCGACTATTCTATACACTTGAATAGATAAGGGAGGCGATCCCACGTTAAGGATATCCATTAGTATTATACACTAACAGGTATCACTAGCCATCTAAATCCGAACTCCCTTCGCCAATCGATACATGTACTTCCTGTACCATTGTTATTCCATCATTCATAGTATGAAGGTCCATTTCACTTCCGGCAAGGCTTTCTAAACCGACGTGAACCATATTCCGGCGAGAAGCTTTGGTACCCCCTGGCCAGTACGTAGACCCTCTAGTGCGCGGGCTCCTCCTCGACTGGCTTTGCGATCGATCACTGCTGCTTACAATCGTCTCTTTGGTAATCTTTCGAAGAAGTGGTCGGAGGGCCGTAAGGGCTACGATCATGACCGATATACAGATCTCAGCAGTAGCCCAGATGTCTATAATATTGTTATATCAGTGCACAATGCAAGACTCGACAACCTACATATGGAGATATCATTGTCGAGATATAGCATTGTAATAATTCTTCCAATACTAACACCAATAGTTATTAATCCCATGCTGAAAATCACTGCAAGGCTGATTTCCTTACGACGCGAAGTCAAAAGACCTTGTAGTAGAGGCATATGGAAGATGAGGTCCCGCAAGATGAAGATTCCAATCAAGACATATCGGAGGACTTTACTGTCAACTTGTTCAGAAAGATGGAGCCAGGCGTGCAACATCAGCCTGATTGCATCGCAGATCCATGCGAGGAGCCCGACGTACAAAAGTGCCCAGATTGCATCGGAGACCATTGTGGTAGTTGATTTGGTGTCTAAGCTGCAGGGCTGATGTTTGCGTAGTCTATGTTATAGAGGGAAGAAAATGACTGAAAGCATAGAAGTGGTATTCAACTTTTATAGAGCAGCTTTAAGGTTGAATTATTTGATTTAAAGCTTTGAAGCTCCACAAGGTTCTGTGCAAGCAGTGAAATTATGTTGTTTGAAAGCATGACTTTGTTACATATGATGTTCCTCATGAATGACCTGCCCCTCATTGTGATTTCTGCGATTGATCTTAACTGTGCTTTACACAAAGGGCTGTGATGCATGACTTGAACGTTCGTGTTTTCTTCAACTGTAGCTTCGTCTTAGACCTCAAACGTCAAGAAGATTTGAGCCCGATGGCGGACACTACGTCAGTATCCGCCTGTTTATTTCGAAACGGTTTCTTATCTCAAGCTATAGGGTACCTTTCTGTGTGTTTTTCGCCCTGGTCTATTTTTAATTCAGCTTAGCGACAACTCCCCTGCAGTAGTGCCTACCCTAGCAAATCAGACCAATTGAAACTGGTTCACTTTCTCCTTTTGGGCAGCTTAGTGCCTTGCTAAACCGAGACTATCGGTTGTGAGAAATGAGTATTCACAGCTGAGAGAATATCAATGGCTCGTGGCCCAACCTAAAATTCTTCTCTTCCTTTCTCTGCATCTTACCGTCACAATGCGTTACAATCTCTTTCTCTTAAGCGCTGGCTTTTATGCCACGAATTCGGTGGTTGCAAGCCCGTGTAAACCGGATACATCAAGTGAGTGGAGGTCGCGCAGAATGGAAATACTGCTAACCCAGCCTTTTAGCCTCGGAAGCCGCAACGATCACCTCTGGTTCAACGGCTGAGGCTACGAGTACCATCTTGACTACTTCCATTATCGCCATAGCTCAAACAACAGCGACCTTTGAGCTCACCACGGCTACTAACACGTCTGAAGACATTATTACGACCACCGCTGCAGTTGAAGACACTGCCACTCTCACCGAGACATCTGCCGCCACTACCCTGGACGCTGCCACAACCTCGGCGGTTCCTGCTGGAGAACCAACATATGCTCTGGGTGCTTCAGGTGGCAGCCTCAATGGCGCCCAACCTCAAGGTACCGGTCAACAAGGAACTTTCATCGCCTTCGACGCCACAGCCATCTCTGGTTCAAACCCTCGCAAATTCACCATAGACTCTACAGGAAGACTTCAGGACGCCGAGTCCGGAGCTTACGTCTGTGCATACTACTGGTCGTCTCCCTCAGCTGCCTACCCGCCGTATGTTAGCTATTGTACAGGTGGCCCCGTAGGTGGAAGCCAATGGCAGGAATATCTCACCTGCCGAGTTAACGACGGAAATCTCGCATGCACAGCCCCCAGGGTGTTCTGTTCAACCGATGCTGCCGATGAAAGTACATGTCTGAGAGCGGGAGGTGATCCATATGACACATTCTTCACTGATAGTCAAAAGTATTGGCTTATTGGTAGCGGAATTCCTGCGAACATGTCACCCGTCGGTGTGTCAGCCCGGAAGCAGCGATAAAATTCCACTGCTCTTTGTATTTTGTAGTCTACAATCAACTGTACAATTGCTCTTTCAGCTTAGGTAGCCTCAATATCTACAGATCACTTGCCAATTCCGTTGTACAACAAAAGGTTGGGAACACCCTTAGTATCCGTGATCTTATCTTTGATCGCCAGCTCCTTGACTCTTGCCCAAATCTGAGCAGGGGTACGCGGACCCTCCAAAGCAAGAAGATAAGCAACAACACCAGCCACATGGGGAGCAGCCTCTGAAGTGCCATCAGCGGTTCGTGACCCGGTAGGAGAAGTAGGCCAAGCAGACAGAATCTCTTGACCCGGTGCGAAGATATCGCAAGCAGGTCCCCAGTTCGAATACTGCCATCGCTGGTAATTCTTGTTGCTAGCAGCCACGGTAATGACGTTTGGGTTGTTTCCAGGACTTCCATTTGCTGCATCCTGGTTCGAGTTCCCAGCGGCTGCAACGACGGGAACACCAGCGTCAATGGCCTTTTGCACTGCATCGTTCATAATATCCGAGGAAGATCCCGACAAGCTCATGTTAATGACAGCCTTACCAGCACGCTTCTTGGCCACAACATCGTTGACAGTCCAGGCGACACCAGCGAGAACGCCACTAGTGCTGCCTCCATCGTCACCCAAAACCTGAACATCGACAACAGTGGCCTTTTTCGCAACGCCGTACGTAGCGCCGTTGACAATCGCGGCGACAAGAGTGCCGTGCTGCTTTTGGGTAGAGACACCTGAAGTGTCTGCGCCAAAGATGGCGCGACCTTGGAATTCCTCGTGCTCGAGGTAAACACCGCTATCCAGGACGTAGACGAAACTTCCTGCACCGGCTGTTGAGTCGTAAGTGTAGGCAGCGCTTGGAGATGGGGGCTTGGCATTGGAGATCGCTGAAAGACCCCATCGTGGGCTTTGCTGAGTGACCTGTGCAGTCACGGTGTATTCCTGCTCAGGCTCAACGCGTAATACCTATTCCCAGTCAACATGCTGAAGTATCCTGACCACAGGACGTAAACTTACAGTGGAATTGGCCTTGATGATCTTGATAGTCTCCTCATCGAAAGAGCCCGAGTAACCCTTGAACCCAGGGAAACTAAAGGTCTTGTCAATTCCCGCGGAGTCAACACCGCGACGGGTCAAAGCCTCTCTGTTGACGTCGGAGACCCATCGAGCGTGGAGGTCAAGATCGTCCGTGGGCTTGAGCGCTACGACGAATTTGCCAGGGATGACACCCTTGTCGGTGGGGAGAGCGGCGGCGACAGCGGCCAGGCTGAGCAAGAGAAACTTCATGTTGCAAGTTGAGGGAAAGAAACCTACGCAGGACACGATTCCTGGTGACTCAATCGCAACTATATATATCTAGGAATACGCGGTTTCTTTCTCCTTGATTTCGTTGACACGAGAGATTGTCACTCCCATTTGCCGTTATAGTATAGATCTCCGTTCAACCCCGGTAAATCAATCCTTGTAATCACAGCCAAGACCTTTTCACCTTCCACTTCAGTACCGATACCCCTGCAGTGTTATCATGGTAGCGCATTGCGACATTATAAGCTTAACGCTTGGCGCCGGCTATCGACCAAGGACAAGTTATGCCGAAGAACATTTCAGAGGGTTGCATCATTCGAGTTAAGGGTAAGCTTAGCTGGAGTAGTCAATGAGCCCACCTTTGCTGTAAAGGGGTAGAATTGTGGCGAGCTATTCCACTCTATGTCCGGCTTTCAATTCATCAGACCCTTCAGAAACTCCTCCAGCAATTCCGCCCGCAAGAGACTACAGTGTGTTTCCCCCGGATACTCCTTGTAAATTGACTTCGGCAACCTCTCCGCCATATACCTTCCCATTTCGGGCGGCGTGTTCTCATCATCAGCCCCGTACCATAACCTAATACCGTTATTATCAATATCCTCCACTTGTAAGCCCCAAGGTTGAGTATTAAGCTTCATTTCGAGACCATGGCCCGCTCCTCCCTGGGAGTAGACATGTCTGAAGACCTTGACGGCCGATTGAAAAGCGCTCGGCTTTTCCAGAATCTTTTGATCAGTGGCGCAAAGCCTTTGATCTGTTCAGCCCAGACTTCCTCCATTTTGGCTGGGTCAGGGTCTTGAGCTGCGGCGAGGAATATGCTTTTCAAGTACTTGACAAATTCCTGATTTTGGTCTTTCCAAATCATCATTTTCTTCTGCATCGTTTCGCTTTGGCCTGCTAGTCCTGCTTCTCAGGGCCCTACACCGGCGCATATACCCACCCCTCGTAGATTACCTCGAGGTAGTGTTTGGGCGCAAGCAAGGGTATAGCCAGTGCTACCACTTGTTTTGATGATATGATACTTGCTGAGACTTAGATGCTCTATCAAGGCTGCCAGGTCTGCCGGGAAGTCTAGGATTTTCCGATGCGGGTAGAAGGTCGAGTTGCCAATTCCTGGTCGGTCTGGAGCAATCCAGCGGATACCTAGCTGTTTGGCCAGCGTATCTTCGAAGCCAGACAACGTGATTCCTGAGTCGGGTGTGCCATGTATGTAGATCAGCGGCGTCCCATTTGGGTCGCCGAACTCATGATAGCCGAGACGTCTGCCATCGGGTAGATCAATCGCTTTGCCAACTGCTGTTGAGATGGGTCTCCATTGTGTTTTGAAGGGTTTTACATATCGAGATGCCGGCCTGGTCGTTGTGACTCGAAATGAAGCAGACAGCGTCGCACGGGCCAGGCCCATCGTCATTACGGATTGATGAAGAATTTTGATGAGTCAAACGGGGAGCTGAATCCTTTTATTGGGGGTAATATGACGATTATGCTTACATATCACGTGGTGCGACCACATTAATTATCGACGAAGGATCCCACGGCGGGGAAGGGATCTGCCGGGAGGGGCTTGGAGGGGTAACTCCATGGCGATTTACATAAATTAGCCTCGCCCCCAGGTATAAGAAAAGGCTGGCTACCTAAGACACACCCAGGATCTCCATCGATTCATACTATTTTATCATCCTACGTCCCAGCATGGTTCAGCGGATTGACATCAGCAAAGGCTGGGAGTTCAAACAGTCCAGCTCGTTGAACGATGGCACGGCTTCATCTTACCTCCCTGTCGCGCAGTTTCCCACGGTCGCTCATATCGACCTTTTACACCATAAACTCATACCAGATCCATACATTGACATAAATGAGTTAGAATGTCTTTGGGTCAATGACGCGGATTGGACTTATCGGACCGAGAAGATCGAACCAATCACCCTCAAAGACTCAGAGCGAGCAGTCCTCGTTTTCGAAGGTCTAGACACTGTTGTTGACGTCTATCTAAACGACAAGCACATTCTGTTCAGTAACAATATGCATATCACTCAGCGGGTCGATGTCACCGACCTTCTGCGCGGCAGGGAAGAGCCTTCTGTTCTTGAATTGAGGTTTAGATCTGCTCCAGCATACGCGCGGTTTGAGATGGACAGAATTGGATACAAGAGGCTTCCGACTGGTCGTGCCGTTAACTTTGGAGGCCCGGAAAGGCTATTCGTTCGAAAAGCTCAATATCACTGGGGTTGGGACTGGGGTCCGGCAATCAACACGTCTGGACCGTGGAAGCCGATTTATCTGGAGGTGTATGAGTCGCGCATTTCCCAAATCTTGGTGAGCCAGAACGTTGCGGATGATTTAACGTCTGTCGACATCACTGTGAAGGGCAAGGTTGAAAATCCGAATGGGATCGGCAAGGTATCTATCCAGTTGGTAGACAACTCCAACGAAGACGAAGTCGTGGCTGCTTTTGTTGAATTAGCCTCCGACGGCTCATTTGAGTGCCACCTCAAGGTAGACGAACCGAAACTGTGGTATCCGTTCATGTACGGAGAGCAACACCTTTACACCATCAAAGGTTCCATCCCAGGACACACCGTCAACAAAACCGTCGGAATGCGACGACTTCGCCTGTTACAAGAGCCTTTCAAAGACCAACCAGGCACTTCCTTCATCTTCGAAGTCAACAACATTCGTCTCTTCTGCGGTGGCTCATGCTGGATCCCCGCCGACTTTATGCTGCCACGAATCGATCAAAGAACACGCGAAAATTGGTTCCGTCTTATGAAAGAAGGCAACCAAACCATGGTTCGGGTCTGGGGTGGTGGAATCGTCGAGGATGACATGTTCTACGACCTTGCCGACCGACAAGGTATTCTGGTATGGCAAGATTTCTTGTTCGCTTGTGGCAATTATCCTGCATCACCAGACTTTGTTGCGAACGTGAGGAATGAAGCGGAGCAGCAGGTTGAGCGTGTGGGACATCATGCTTCGCTTGTCCTTTGGTGTGGGAATAATGAGGATTATATGTGTGCTGATCAGGATCGGTGCTGGGATGTTGATTATAGCGATACGACTGGCCCATGGGATAAGACCACGTTTCCGGCTCGTGAGATTTATGAGCGTACTCTACCTGGTGTTATCACCGCTTCGGGGACTGATGTTCCATATTGGATTAGCTCACCGTACGGTGGAGACGAGTCTAACGATACAACTATTGGCGATACCCACTGTTGGGATGTTTGGCACGGCAAACTGTCGCCTTATCAAGATTACAAGACATACAAATCTCGCTTCATTTCTGAGTTCGGCTTCGAATCAGCACCTAGCCTGAAGACTCTCCATCGAGTCATCACAGATCCGAAAGAACGCCATTCACAATCCCGAACGTTCGACGCACACGACAAAGGCCCAGGTCATGCAAGACGCTACCCGATGTATATGGGCGAGAACTATCGTTTCCGCATGAACCCGCTCAAGGACTTCGTCTATTGTTCACAGTTCCTCCAGGCAGAAGCATTAGCCTATGCTTATAACCTGTGGCGAAGGGAGTTTAGAGGACCGGGTCGAGAATACTGCGCTGGTGCGTTGGTTTGGCAGATGAATGACATTTGGCCTGGAAGTAGTTGGGCTCTTGTTGATGTGTCTAACAGACCAAAACCTGCTTACTATGTCACGAGGAGAGCGCTGGCTAAGACAGTGTTAGGCATGGAACGTGTTGTTACTGAGACGCCACCTTACATCACAACTGGATATCCTGATGAGAAGAGTAAGTTGGATGTCTGGGCTGTCAATGGTGGGCTTGAGGATCGCAAGGTGATCCTGGAGTTGAAAGCTTTCGATATCCAGAGCGGGAAGCAGATTGAACTGGCAGGTGACTACCAGAAGGAGTGGGTACTGAAGGCGAACCAAACAACAGAGCTCGTAGCAAATATCGACATTCCTAACCACAGAGAAACGGTCGTCGCTGGTTATCTAACCGACCCAACTAGCAAATACTTCCTAGAGAAACGTCTGGCAAGATGGATAAGCTGGCACGAGCCACTGAAATACATGCGCCCATGTCCCGACCTCAAAATCACGACCAGAAACTGGGGTCACAATTCTAGAGTCATTCTCTCAACAAACGCACCAGTCAAAGGCGTTGTAGTCAATGGCAAATACAGAGGTGCTGCAGCGAACAACTACATGGGTGGCTACGACGCCACGTTCTATGATAACTTTATCGATTTGGTACCTGGAGAGGAGGTTTACGTTAAGGTGAGGGGTGTTCTGTGGGGAGAGGAGGCTGTTACTGTTAGGTTCTTGTATGACTGGGAGCTGGAGCCTGGTTTTGAGCTGTAGTGGTTTTGATTACAAGTGAACAGCGGATGCAGTTTCGATGGCGGGACGGTATTTCGAAGAATTTGGGGATTGGCGCGGGGTATTCTCGGGGTAGGGCTGAGAAGCCATTGACGTAGCGGACGGAATCAAGATCGCAGAAATATGCCGGGGAATGACGGTTTTGGGAATTTTTAGTGGTCGCCATTGGAGTCTGTGCAACGTTGAAAGCTGACTGCATTGGCTTTGTCCTTATCGCAGACGAGTCATGGGTGAATGCTGCATGGTCGGCCGCACAATACCGGGAGAGCGGAATGATGGGGTCTGTATGTAACATTCCTGGACGTTGCATACGACAATCACACGGCACCGAGTAATTGTTCAGTTTATCCTCAATCTTTGCCTTGGAATGACATCGCGAAAACGCCATGATGCCATTTCGTGCACGTTTGGACTTCGTTTCCAATGCCGCAGTTCCGAATCGCGACGACGTGGTATGAACAGAAACACAATACGGTGTTCGTTGAGTATAAATATTAGCCTTTCATCCTTCGAAGAGATGAATGCTCAGAACATTCAAACAATTCTTACTCACATCTCTAAATCTTCATCTATACCTGCTTGCTTAATAAATAGACCAAAGTCTATTATCTCACCATGCCTCAACTCAAAGTCGGCGACTATCTCTTCTCTCGTCTCCACGAACTTGGCATCCGCTCCATCTTCGGGGTCCCAGGAGACTACGAGCTCGCCCTCCTAGAACTCGTCACTGACAACTCTCTCCCTTGGAAGGGCAATCCCAACGAACTCATCGCCTCCTACGCAGCGGATGGCTACGCCCGAGTCAATGGCGCAGGTGCTTTCGTCACTACCTTTGGACCAGGCGAACTCTCTGCCTACTGCGGTATGGCTGGGCAGTATGCTGAATATGTCCGCGTTGTTCATATCGTGGGCTTTCCGGCGGTCGAGGCTGTGAGAGCCAAGAAGATCATGCATCACAATCTTTGGGGATGGCAGGTTTGGCATGTATGAGAGCATGGCCAAGAATATTACTGTTGACACGGTGGTTATTGACTATGCTCACACCGCGGCAGTTGAGGTTGATCGTGTCTTGGCGACTATGATGAGAGAGAGTCGGCCTGTTTATATCGGGCTGGGTGTCGATATTGCTTATGAACTTATTGACGCTGATGGGCTTGAGGTTCCTATTCCGACTAGCCTGCAGCCCTATTTTTTGAGTTTTTCCGAGGCGTAAGTCCCCAATATACATATCAAATCAATGCCAGAATAATCGCAGGTTGTAATGATCCGGCTCTTGAGAAGAAGGTCATCAATGAGATCCGAAAGATGATCGAGCATGCTGAGAAGCCAGCCATTATCGTCGACGGCGGTTGGTCCTACCTATACCGTACTACAAAGTGATTAACCGACTGACTCATCATACAGGTGCTGTCCGACACGGAGTACTCGAAGAAAGCCACGAACTCATCAAACTCACCAAGCTTCCAGCCTTCACCACTGAGATGGGCAAGGGAGGCGTGGACGAGACTATCCCCGAATTTGCAGGTGTTCATTCTGGCGCTGGTACTCTGCCTGAGGTCAAGAACGCTCTGGAGAGTGTCGATGCCGTTATCTGGATCGGCAACTATCCTTCTGAATTCAACACGGGCGAGTTTACCACTGTGGTGAACAGGGATGCTGCCATCATTGATTTGGAGCGCTTTTCTACTTGGATCGACAAGAAGCAGTACCAGGTTTCCATGAAACATGTACGTTTTCTGACTGAAGAGGGAAATGGATGACTGAATTGTTACAGCTTCTTCGTGGCTTGATCAAGAACCTTTCATCAGACCCGATCGACAAGGCGGTGCAGAAATTCACTTAGAGCCCGTACCCTAAGTTTACCTTCCAATCCGACGACGTCCCCAAACAAGACTTTCTCTGGGGTGTAAGTGCTGAAATGCTCTCCTGATGCAATGACATCTGACAATCGCAGGCCCTCAGCTCTTTCTTCAAACCAGGCGACATAATCATCGGTGAAACCGGAACCTCCGCTTTCGGTCTCTGCGACACCAAACTCCCTAGCGGAGTAATGATGTTCAACCAAACTGTCTTCGGAAGCATCGGCTATGCCACAGGTGCGATCGTCGGTGTAGGTCAAGCTATTGTTGAAAGCAATGGGAAGTGGAAGAGGCCTATTCTTGTTACTGGTGAAGGGTCTATGCATCTGACTGTCCAGGCGATTGCAGATATGTTGCGCTGGGATTTGAAGCCTATCATGTAAGTGCCCGTCTCTTCACCTTGCTGATGAGATGCTAACATGGAATAGATTTGTTCTGAACAACGGTGGACATACCGCCGAGCGTCTTATCCACGGCAAAGAAGCTTCCTACAACGGCGTAGCGATCTACGACTAATCGCTTCTTGCGAAGGCCTTTGGACCAAATTTTGAGTCCAAGGATCCTGCCTTTGGTAACGGGGTTTGTCTTGAGGTGAGTTTACATACACTGGATATCTGTACGGTTTGCTAATCAGGTAATAGTAGGTGGACCTTGTTCTCCCGCCTCTCGATGCGCCGTCGGCTGTGATCAAGACGGGGGTCGCGATTGATGAGTTCAATAAGGCAAAGACGGCGAAAACTGTTCAAGGTGCTTGAGCTAAGAATGCTAGCGACAAGTGTTCCTAACATGAGAGGGTACCTTAAGACTGTTCAGATTAGTACATTGACTTTCTTTACTCGGAATGCTATTCCGAAAATCCTACTGGTTTAATTTCCCTGTTTTTCTGGAATCCTTCCCGAAGCACGCGAAGGAAGCGGCTCGGGAATGGCACGAAACTTTACGCCTAATTCCGGCAGTTGTTCTCCACCCGAGGTCCATCGATGACGACAACCAAAGAGCACTGACCATGAAGAGATGATTCAAAAACTCGAAGTAATCCGCATCTCAATTGAAGCATCAGTTTTGTTCCAAAAACCGTGTTTAAGACTCTATCATGTCGAGCCAAGGTCACTGCAACTGCGAGAGTATCAAGGTGGAGCTGGCGGCTGAGTTGCAGAAGGACACCCTCTCTTGCTTCTGGTTAGTGCTGACCCCGGTCTGTCGGTGTGTTGGTAGATACTGATGTATTATGTCACCAGCTCAAACTGTCAGCGCGCAGGCGGATGTATGCCAAGCTCATAACTGTGATACCGATTAATCTGCTGACATAAACAGTGTTCGCGCCCAACTACGTCGTCGATGAAGACAAGGCCAAAATCACCGACTCGAATGGCACATTGAAGACTTTCACCGCAACAGCAGACTCCGGCAACAAGGTCCAGGTTTGTACAATCCATGTAATTCAGTACGATAGGTCCGCTGACACCACTCATAGCGTTCCTTCTGTGGTGACTGTGGCAGTCCCGTTGTTACGCGTACACCAAAGTACCCTGGAAAGGCAATTATCAAGTCTTGTCTGTTCGATCAGATTGCTGCTCCTACTGCTGAGGTGTTTACAAAGAGGCGACCTGAGTGGCAAAAGCCTGTTGATGGAGCTCAGCAGCTATGATATTTCAATGAGCAGAATTAAATCAACTGATAGATTTGATCATATTGACGGAGGTACTCGTGACAATCGAGGTTGTCGAAAATCTTGAAGTTGATTGTTTGATTTGAATCGATCTTGTCATGTTCACTTGAACTACATAGCCAGTGACATTTGAGTTAAACTCATGTTCCTCAAAAGATCTTAAAACCGGGTGATTGTGATAGTCCGTGACTCTCCTGTGTATGCTTGTGTTCGATTCTTGTTCCGCAAAACTACCCTGTAGATCTTCACCGAGATACCTGCCGACCTAACCCCAGTATTCCACTCCGCTCCATAAGAAAATGTCGATTGCGAAAAACGCTAACTCGACCTCCTATCACTTGTTGCTCCTTTGCAGTATTCCGCACTCTGTTTTGCCGGAGAATGGGATAGACTCAGTTTGGCTATGCGTACAGTTGGACAGTCATATGATGACGCCTCCAAGCCATTAGCCTGATTGATTTCCCGATAAATGACATTTCGTTTCTCTCAATACCATTGCAAAGCTTCAGACAAATCGACACGTAATATCCGTATTGCCGTGATAGTATTATTTGTAAATAATTGATGATCATATTACCCGGCCCCCAAGACCGACAGAGCATGATCGGAACTTGTCCCAATAAGGCAACCGGAGCGTCACGCTCCGTACCGATAGGCATTGACCGCCAGGCACTGCGACGCGTCTATTGCAGACAAGCTTCCGGGCCTCAATGGGACAGATGATTTCATTTGCGGGGAAGTCTTATTAGGCTGTTGATTTAAGCGGTACTTGGCCGGTCCTCGGCTCATGACAGCTCCAGGTTATTATCGTATAGATGGGGTCATGCAAGGAACATGGGGAAATACACAAGCTAGCGGAGTTGAAAACAGGCTGTTTATCGAATGACTTGTTATTCTGCCAAGCCGGTTAATAACCCCTGTCCATATCCCCAAGTTTTATGCGTCTGGGGTATAGCGACATGTGAAACGACTAGAACATGTTTAATTTAGCCGATGGGTATCAAGGAAATTGCCACGGAGTCATGAGGCTCATGATATATAATGCAGCTTCGCATCTGTAGAAAGTCCTTTTCTTCTTAGCAGGCAAGTCTTGTTTCTCAAACTTCCAGTTGCAAAGATGCGTTTCAGTGTCCTTCCCGTGGCCTTGGCCCTTTTCAACGGTCTGGCTGTTGCCAACCCCGTCCCGTGAGTCCTCGAACATCAATCAATTGAAGCTGAATCGTGGTACTGACATTATCAGTGATGTCGAAGCCCGACAGGCTGCTGGCCTTCACAATACTATGAAGGCTGCTGGCAAGAAGTACTTCGGTACCGCCGTCACCGTCCGCAGTGACTCCCAAGAGAACGCCGTTCTCAACACCAAGGGCGAATTCGGCTCTCTCACTCCCGAGAACGCCATGAAGTGGGAGGCCATCCAGCCCAACCGCGGCCAATTCAACTGGGGCCCCGCCGATCAGCACGCCAATGCCGCTACCTCTCGCGGCATGGAGCTCCGCTGCCACACTCTTGTTTGGCACAGCCAGCTTCCCAGCTGGGTTGCCAACGGCAACTGGAACAACCAGACCCTGCAGGCGGTCATGCGCGACCATATCAATGCTGTCATGGGCCGCTACAAGGGCAAGTGCACGCACTGGGATGTCGTCAACGAGGCTCTCAACGAGGACGGAACTTACCGTGACAGCGTCTTCTACCGCGTCATTGGTGAAGCTTTCATTCCTATTGCTTTCCGCATGGCTCTTGCTGCCGACCCTACCACCAAGCTCTACTACAACGACTACAACCTCGAGTACGGCAATGCCAAGACCCAGGGTGCCATTCGCATCACCAAGCTCATCCAGTCTTACGGTCTTCGCATTGACGGTGTTGGTCTCCAGGCTCACATGACCAGCGAGAGCACTCCTACTCAGAACACACCTACTCCTTCTCGCGCCAAGCTCGCCGAGGTTCTCAACAGCTTCACCAAGCTCAACGTTGATGTTGCCTACACTGAGCTTGATATCCGTATGAACACTCCTGCTAACCAGCAGAAGCTCCAGACCAACGCTGATGCTTATGCTCGCATGGTTGGCTCTTGCATGGATGTTCAGCGATGTGTTGGTATTACTGTCTGGGGTATTTCTGACAAGTACTCTTGGGTTCCTGGAACTTTCCCCGGTGAGGGCTCTGCTCTGCTCTGGAACGACAACTACCAGAAGAAGCCTTCTTACACTTCTTCTCTGAACACCATTCGTGGTCAGAAGTAGATAAGTATCAGCATATAGCGTCATTCATGTAAATAGCTTTATATCGAAATACATATCAGTTGTATCTTCACTGTACATTAATGACCTCCGGATGGTGATCGACTTGACACGATAAAGGCAGTCATAGATTCACCAGAAAGCCTCTAACATTCATCACTGGTAAGCCTTCCGACCATTTCACCTTTTGTCCCGGACTATCCGTGCCATCCTAGCTTTCGCCCTCCGATGGCGTAACGATCCAGAATATCTGTTCCCTCAGCATGGAGCCTTGGCGTAGACACACTTTCCAGGAGTTGATCGCGTGCCCTCTCAATTACCGAAATCAGGTCCAACAAGAAAGTCCGGTTCTTCGAGTTTGCCTTGTGTATATCACGCTTCAGGACGTGATACGGTGTCCAACTATCGTAGATCGACGTCCAGTCATTGATTGGCATCATTGGGTCTGCTCCCTTGTGGATTAGAGACAGCACAAGCTCTTGCAACTTGATGTGAAAGACACCGGCGTTCTTTGGATGTCCGTAGTCACATTCATTAGTGTCGATTTCGCCAGTTACCAAGGCGTTGTTGATTTGATCGCAAACGTAGAACAATAACGTTTCGCCTTTATCACCGACAGCAGAGTTGATATCTGCGCCAAGGTCGATTTGTCGGTCTAGGACCAGACGAGGCAGGCTTCCATAGTGCTGTGTAAAGTAGAGACAGTTCAATTCCTTGCAAGAAGTGTACAGCAATCTGTCCCTTTCGTCTTGACTTCTTATCCCAGTACCAATGAGACTTTTAGATTCTGCTTCTAGCTCGAGGCTGTGCTGCATCCATGCGTAGCTGTGCCCACGTTCCTAAGCCCTGTTAGCATTTGGAATATTTTGCCGTGGCAGCTGATCTACCCGGTCCAATTTGTCCCATAATCGCTGCACAAGGTCTCGCCACCTTGGCACATTTTCTGGGTGATCGGTATGACTCTGATGAGGTGGGCGCCTCGTAATAACAGATTCAAAAGGCAAGTTGAGAACAATAGTATCTGATCTGCTAATACCACTTCCTTGGCCGATCAGGTATCTGATAGTATCCAGGAACTGCGGTTCTTGCAGCTGAGCAAGACCCCATTTGTAAAGTAGCACCTCAACAATGGACCGCGGTATACAATACTCTTCAGTCGAAACGTTGAGCCACATGGTAGAACCAAAGTACCTCTTCCCCGAAGATTCGTTAGCCTGAATGTCTGCACCGTTGCTGATAAAGTATTGGATCCCGGCTATAGGGTCTAGTCCCGTCTTGGTGGGGAAGTTGGGGATGGCCTCCAAACATGCCATAAGTGGGGTGATATTAAAGTGATCGATCCTTTTCCGGGCTGATTCTGTGGCTGGGGACTTTTGATTGATATCAGCCCCGTGATGTAAGAATAGATCCAGCATCTCTCTAGACCCAGGCCTTGCCATATACCTTGCCGCTGCAAAGATAGGGACGTGGTGCGGTCGCCAACACTTAATGCGTGTCATTTTATTTTTGTAGCACTCTACAACAAAAGTGGTTTGAAGCGGTTGCTCTTCAACTACACCGTTGATATCAGCACCCTTCTCTATCAGCATGTTGACGATATCGCTCTTGCCGAGGTCGATCGCCGATGATAGCGGAGTCTCATGGCTCATCCTATGAAGTGTCATTTCGTTCGGATTCTGAACTATTGACCTCAGTATACCGACGGGTGCGCCGGCCTTGACAAAGTCGCCAAAAGTCCGACTGTAACCCTTAGTATTGAGTACCCAATGGCCGAGATTTGCCCTAGTTAGCGCCTCCAGCATCTTCGGTGGCTTTTCACCAATGCTTTTGAGAAGATGATTCGAAATACTTATCCTGTCTTTGTTTCCCAGAACCTCGAAAGTAGCGCCCATTTCGAGCAAAGCATCCAAAGCTTTCGCACGGTTCAATCCTATCACAATGCGTAGTGTGAAAGCAGGTTCAAGTTGGAATCGTGGCCAATTGTTGGGCTTTGATTCGAACCTGGCTAGACGGTGGGAGTCTATTCCCACCACAAAATTTGGGTCGCCATCGCGTGCTATAGCGGCACGAAGAACTTCCACGTCGCCCCGTTTGCACGCCCATACCTTGGTACGGTTGAATACAGCGGTTCGGCCAAATAAATGATTGTCAAGACGATGGGACATTCTTGTGTTGGATTTCCACAGGTTGATTACTGCCTCCGTAGGCAATCTGACAAGAATTTCGTCCAGCAACTCTGTTGGCAGTGTTTCCAAAGGGCTGGACATGGTGAGGCAGGATGATGAAGACTCAGGGATTAGATTAAAAAGTGAAAAAGTTGAAAAGTATCTCACTGAGCGAGATGGTGCCTAAATCGCCAAGTAATAATTCATCTGCGGCTGACTCACCTCGCGATTTTATGCATGTAAGTGGGGATAGAATCAAAATGTCAGCACAGCCCCGATCTCGATGTCGTTCTACCACACTCCACTATTTACATCCCTCAACATTTGACCGGCTTCTCGAGTGAATGTGTGCCAGTAATCACCCTCTGGCTCTAGCCCACCCAGAATCGCAAACAGTTCCATCAAGTCAGCAGCAGAACCTGGTTGCTGTGTCGCAGCTATGGTGTTGATGGCTGTAGCCAGTGGCCAAGCAAGAAATGTAGCTTGGAGACTAAACAGACTGCCCTGAGAAGGTTGTTAGAAGTGAAACAAGTTCTGAGAGGGTACATAGGGAATTGTAGACTCACTTCCATCAGACGAGTTTCCCAGCTTGCTTTTAGAATCTTAAAGATGCTTATGGCAGTATCGTGAGGATGTGAAACCTTCTTCATGGCCGTTTCAGACACCTCTTGACTCTTGAGCGTTCTGTTGTGTAGAATGATTCTTATCGCACCCATGTTAAGATTCGTGGTCAATGCAATGGGGTCCCGCGATAACATGTCTTCGACAAAGATCCCCTGCATGACGTGGATTCTGTGGCCAAAGCACTCCTCAAGTGAATTTTGGCCTTCATTTGAGTCATCCTTTTCGTTAAGGCACTTCATGGCAAGATCGACCATCAATAAGCACGCACAAAAGGGGGATATCCTGATCGTTAGCCTGTCGGCTTCAGCGAGGAACGGCATATTCGCAGGACTGAACTCTGGACCAAGCCGACCTGGTGAAGGTAACTTAACGTGGAAAGACTGGTCTGTTGTTAGTTACGGAACAAAAAACCTCCTGACTTCTACATAGCTTACAGAAACTAGCCCTAGTTGGGACTCCATTCCCGATCGTGTCTTGATATAGGTCTCCCACACAAACAGTAACCAGAACGAACGTCTTCTTTCTTCCAGAAGGCATTGGTCGTTGGTGGGGGGTAGAGAAACATGCAGCCCAGGGACACCATGACCATGTCCCACCGAGCTGTCCATCCGATGCAGCCTCAACACGCTCGAAAGTCTAATTGCACGTCCTAGAGTCATCCAAGCCCTTGTAATATTACTCGACATGAGCTCGTACCGCACAAGGAACAAAAGTGTCTGGAAGATGTTCAAGTTTGAGAAAGCGGTGTTGTCAGGGTCCATCTCGCAGTCTTCTATCTGGCGACGAACTAGAGTATACAGTTCTTGGCTCAAGTGTTGATATCGGATTGACATGGCTGTACTGAGTAATGCGACGGAGTATTTTAGAGCGGTAATTGCCGTTGAGGGATGGTCTGTTGATAGCTCGGAGAGAAAGCGAGTTTCAGAAATGATAGGCATGGAATTGTAGACGTATTTGAAGAAATACTGATACCTGTAAAACATCAGCCTTCGGGACTTTGATCGTGAGAGGGCTCACATACAATTCAGGAAGTGTATCTTCCAGTGATGGCTGTGGTTGGCTTGAGTGGCTAGCTGGCGGTGGCTTCTCCTGAGTCAATTGCGTCGTTATAGCAGCCATTGGCATCGTTCCGGATATCTCGACCCTTGAATCAGATGGCCATTCATAAGTCAGGAGACTCGGGTCAACCTGATCTACCGACTGTAGTAGAGTCTCAATTGGAGTATCCCAGCCCAGCTTCGGTTCTGAGTCGAGCTGGAGCAGGTCATCAAGGCCAAGCCCCATAGTCCCGAACGTGGTGTCCTCGACCACCGGAGCCGACCTTGTCTCACTGCTAGCCGTATCAGGATGAGGCGGCAGTACGTTGCTGTCAACACTGCCTTGAAGCAACGGCATCAATAAAGGCAGTCTGGTACCCGAGCTTGTGTGCGCAACATCGTGTCTTCTCGTGCCCAATTGAGCTTCAGCTCTTTCTGTAATATTTCAGTCTTTGTACGTTCTGACTGAACATCATACATACCTAGTCTTGCTTGCAGGTCTTGAACTTGCCGACTCAAGTTAGCGCCAGCTGGAAACGTGTCGTAACTGCATGGTTCATTGAGACGTATGCACCGGCCACAGTTTGGCTGAGCGCGGTCGCACTTGACTTTTCGGTCTCTGCAAGTCACACAGGCCTGTCTTGTTCGTCTAGAGCCCATAATTAGATCGGCTTTGGGCAAAATGAAGTAGTCTGGCCGAGCGGATATGAAGCTGAAAACGGTGTACGTGTAAAAGGAAGCTTGTGGCTGCAGTTTCCTCATGCGAGTCGGTGATTACCACGCTTATCTCACGTGATGATACGGTTAACAGGAGTATGAGTTATGAGTTCATGTACTCAAGAATTTGTAATTCATTTTCCAAATGCCTAGACCGGTATAAATAATTTACTACCACCGCTCCTTCTTGCTATCCAATCAGTTTCATTTTTTACTTGTGCTCCAAGCTCAAATGTCAATTTCTTTCCCGGCTTCCCCTTCCAATTTTTCTCCATCAACCTTGCCGGCCACCGAATTACTTCCCTCCTACGCGGACTCTCTAGCGACTCACAGTTAGATCTGATACATAAACAGGGCTACCCCAAATGGTTAACTTACAGTAAGGGGGAGCGAGAAGACAAAGCTGATAGTCGCAGCAATCAGGAAAAGCAGCCAGACATTTCTAATTGCTGAAGTGATACTGGTGACAACAACCGACTTCTCGGTTTCGGACAAGGATTGGTAGGCGTGACTGCTCGTACCGGCAATCAATTTCGAAACTTGATCCGTGGGCAAGTCTGGGAGGGTTCTCCCAACTCCCGCGATGGCGGTGTTCTGGAAGATAGTGCCGCACAGAGATAGAAAAAGAACCATTCCAAGATTTTGTGCTATACGCTTTCAGTCTCAGGCTCATAACACTCGATTTGATGGATTTCCTACCAATCGTCATAACCGCTACCGCGTTGGAGATTTCATGTCTTGCGACGAGTGACTGCAGAATGGTAAAGCCAATTACCACGTAACAACCCGCACCGAATCCGATCATGATACTGTATCCATAAATGTTGGCATTGTTTGTGTGCTCGTCGATGGTGTCTATTATTGCAGTCAGTTGTGACTTGGATTGGTTTGGAAATGTCCGACTTACACATCAGGGAATTGCCGATTAATACCAACGCGCTGCCTCCAATGTACCAAGGCGAAAAGTACGGTGTCCTGGGAAGTAGCAAGCCCGATACAATGGTGGCGACGATCATGGAGATGACGAGGGGGAGTAGTCGCACCCCAGCGTCAAGTGGTCCGTCGCCCTATCGAATCCGTCAGTTTCATGATAGAGGGATTGGAGGCCAAGATCACTTACACGTATAAATTGGAAGTACAGAGGAATGTAATAAGTGATTGTCTGGTCCAAATCAGCATCTACTCTCCAATGCACGCCTGTACCATCTTTACCAGAATGATTCCTCCAGATAAGAATACCTGCAACTGCAAGTTCATCACTACAGGCATCCTCAGGAAATGGACAGGCCACAACTGATTCGCCTGGGAGACTCCAGGGTGAAACCTTAGTAAGAGAGCGGCAATAACAAGAAGGATCCCAGAGAGTGCCCAGAAAGTAATCTCGGCGCCAGAATGCCAACTGTAAAGCGTGCCTCCGAACGATATAGCCATTATCAGAAAGGTTGAGCCAGACAAGAAGGTAAAAGTCATCGGCCAATCCATTGTCTTGAGCTTGTCGGACAGAGACTTTCCTGGCTGTGGGTCGATGGATGGAAACAGGAACAAATATGCTGGACAGAAGACGGCGCCAACAACGAGGTTGATATAGAATCCCTGGCTTTGTTAGTATAGGCACAGGTCGTAATGAGTATTGTAGTACTTACCCATCGCCAAGTAGCACTACTTTCTGCAAATGCACCACCAACCTAAACAACTGTCGGCTTCTACTTTGAAAGTAGAGAGGCTTGAAGGAACATACCACAGGTCCAAGAACAGTTCCAATTCCCCAAACTACCGTACTCCCCGCCATATACGCCGCCCTCTCCTCCATAGTAGTACACACAGCGACATATGTCAAGGTCCCAGCGTACATACCCGCACCGCCAACCCCAGCAATGACTCTTCCCAGGATCATAGCATTCATGTTCGGAGCAGCACCACACAGGGCACTCCCCACTTCGAAGAGTAGGATGTTGGCGAGATATAAGCTTCGGATGGAGAAAATACCGTACGCTTTACCAAGGGGTAGAACGACCATTGTGCCGAGGGCAAAGCCGGTTCCGACCCATGGGAGAAGTTCGATTTGACTGAGGTCATGTATGATGGCGGGCTGGATATCGGCGACCTGTAGATTTATTATGTCAGAGAGGTATGAAACGGGGTAGGTGATGGCAGTCTGACTTACAATCGTGTTGTCAAGCGCGAACAAGAATGTTGTCGAGAGCATCGCTGTGTAAGATAGTGCCCACTTTGTAAGGTCAGTGACATCAGAGCCCACGATTCTATCACACTTACCTTCCATCCCTGAAGATCCCTCGGGCTTTTGTTGCTTCCCTCCCTTACTTCATCTCTGACGCATCTTTCTACATCAACATGTGCCGCTGCACTATTACAAGTCGCGTCGTGAGTGCGAATCTGTTCCATCGTAGCTGTTGCCAAGGACTGGCAGAATTCCCTGTTCAGGATATATCTGATCGCTAAAATAGTAATTGATGTGACTCCAGGTCAAAGATAGCATGAGATGGAGTTCAGCAGAAGGAACCTGTTGGATCTTATATTACGGTGGGTAGTTGTATAGTAGGCAATTCTCGGCCGACGGTTGACGTTGATTGGCTGGCTGGCTTCTCGTGTTGTCGGCCGAGCGTAAGCTGTGATTGGCCGCATGTATCAAGCCTCAATTCTCGTCAGTGCCATCTCATGGCCTGTCAGAGGCGGGGAGCCGAAAACAAATCGGTATTAGGAAGAACATAGGTCCGTGGACCTGGATGCAAACAGCTGGCTGAAAGGAAGCAGCCAGCTCATTACCTGTGGGCTCATTTCCATCGTTTCTTTGGCTACTGCATTCAATATGGAGCAACAGTCGTCTATCCCTGAAAACATTCCTGGTGAAAATAACCAAGGTGGAAATATGCCAGAAATGAGCGAAAATAGCGGTTCCCATGGAGAACGACTATTCAGGTTACCTTTGATGAAGGACGACAAGAAGCCCAATTCCTGATTTTCCGGGGACTCCAGGTCATGAACATCTTCAACTTGCAGAGTGAGTTGGCCAAGCTCAAGTATGGAATCATGACAACAAAGACTGCAACGCCCCAGCAGACCGAATATCTTACTAAAGTGCTACACAATTACAGTATGTCCATACCCAGCGGCAGCCCCAATACATCCGAATCGGCTAAGCCTAACCAGCAAATGCAATTCGCGACTATGAATACTTGACGCGCCCAACTCCAATTACTGGCTCTCAAGCTCGTCGTGGGCGTCTCGACCTGGAACGTGTGTTTGGCGATGATACGTATCACTTTATCGATGAAGGCCTTGGATATCGCCGCTTCGCCGATCCTTCACTCTTGCCTACCGACAACGTTCGAGACCTCCTAAAGCGCCATCTCCCTCGATCCGTCACCTACACCTGGTATGATAAACAGAATCGCACAGAGGAATATTTCGCCAATGAACCACCTGAACAAGTGTCTGTTTTTGTTGATAGACTAGCGAGGTTCTTAGTCGTGTTCCTTGGCGGAGCAATGCTCATCGTACCCATGATGATTATGCGGCTGCGGTTACGATTGTGAAGAGCTTAGTGACGTCAAGTATCTCGGTTCTGGTATTCGCGGGAGCACTATCTCTTTTCTTTAAAGCTAGTAACACAGATACATTGGTTGCGACGGCGACTTATGCCGCGGTTTTGGTCGTATTCGTGGGAGTTTCGGGATGATGAAGATTGATGGTGTTCAATGGGGCGCAAGATTACAGTTGCAGACTTATGATTAGACAGTCAAGCTCATCGATCCAAGGCAGCGGCTCAATTGAATTTAGTTGTTAAACACTAAATTACTTATGATTACTAAGTAATTTCAACAATCTTTCAATTCCTGGTCTGGGATATCCAGGCATGAAAAGTCCTGGTATGTAACATCCGGGTCAACAAAATTAGGGTCTGCAAGAATCGGGTCTGCATGTACTTCCCAAGTCGAGTTCCAAATCGCGATCGGATTGACATGGCCCTCTTGTACCTGTGAGGCCCTCCTGACTTCTATCTCCTTGCTATAAACAATGGCGAGCTTGTCGTAAATAGTTTGAATCTCTTTGATCAACCCTCCGATTACCGTAGTAATCTTCTCATAATCAACGTTTCCTTTACCTCTCCTTTCCATGCCAGTCTGTAGCTCAGCAAGTACATTATCGTGAAGAGCCTTCTCGAGATCTAGAAGAGACTTTTTTGCAGTAGCTATTATTGCACGTTATGTTAGAGGTCGTACCAAGCTGCCTAGGAAGAGAGGAGGTTCTTACAAAGAGCGTTTTGGAACGACGTTCCTTTTATCACAAGCTTCTGTCCATCGAGGTCGTTGTTGTCCCTTTGGATCAGTCTAGCTTCTGCATGTAGGCACTTGTTCATTTTAATTAACATTAAGTGAACATGATAAGCTTCTTGGGGAAGCTTCGGTGGCTCCACAGAAAAGACAGATCGCTTGAGACGGGCAGTTTCGGAAAGAACGCAGCGAGCAAGATGTATCTCTACCTCAACGGTCGATAAGACATCCTCGATGTCTAGAGACACGTAGCCTCGCTCGCTCATAGACGGATTTAGAGTTTTATTCTGATTCCGCCGTCGGTATGTCGGCAACTTGATATTTTTGTCGAAGCAGCCTTTGGGGGGGACTGCCGCAGAGTCGTCGATTCCTGCTACAGCGACATGTTTGCTTGGTATGCGTAATTTAAGTAATTTAGACAACTTCATCATCGATACTCAGAGAAGCCCGAATAGCATAATGGGGAACGTGGTTCACTCGAAGTGAACAAGTGAGGAATCCCACTGTTGACTGTTTTGACAGTTGCAAAACATCGTGGCTGAGTACTTTAGCTGAGATTGAGGTTGACGTACTCGGACGAACAATAACGCTTTGTTAACGCCACCTCGCAAGAGGCAAGTCATCCCCGCACCCGCCTGATTTTAACTGGATGCTTCAAGCTGACCTCTCCGTTATCGATAGGCAGGACTCACTATCCTACTCGAATGATGCTATGTATCTAAGAACCTCATCAAGCAACAGGGTAGGCATAAATGAGAAGTGGCGTGAATTGGAGAATGATCCCTGTAAAGCAAGAATTGCCACTTCCGGTTCAGCTTGGTACTTAACCGATCACGAGATCATCGACTTTGCCGGGAAAATAGCTTGCATAAATTTCTCTATATTACATGCTATCAATCTTATCAATGGAACTATCGTAACAAATGGAAGCTCTGATAGTGGATCTATTGAAGTGGGTCCTAATTGACAGACGGGGTTTTTCATCTCCGGATCTTGAAACAGCCTCTCAGAACCGGAATTGGCCCGCTTTAGCCGAGTCCGTTGCAATGCCGGAGCGTCAATGCCCGTGTCATCCATTTGGAGACAACAACTCCTCAAAATGGTACACTACCCAACTTGCGTCTCCGCATCGTGCCACATGGCACTAATGCCGGCCAACTTCTCGGCTGTTATCAGGTAAAAGGTTGGAAATAACCGTCGAGAAACTGGGGTGCAGCTGATGTTTAATGAGCCAAGGACCATAACCGACAGGGGTATGCGACTTTAGCCTGAAAGGATGGTTCCGTTTCAGAAGATCTTCCGATGGCTTGAGTTACATCTAGATTGGGTCTATGCCAGGATTTAATATTGAGGTCAAAATATATAAAGTCACCTTGGCACCAAACATTTCCTTCTTGGCAATCCATCCACTCTTTATTTCTCAACACCTCACTGTATATATCTGTTCCAAAATGAAGTCCTTCATCGCCACCGCTCTCAGCGCCCTCTTGGTTGTCGGCAACGTCGCCGCCACCGCTATCGAGGACCCTATCGAGATTTTCAACCGTCAGGCCGCTGGTCAAGTCATCCGCCAATGCTCCAAGCCCGGCGTTCTCGCCCTCGCTTACGATGATGGCCCAGGCCAGTACACCAACCAACTCATCGACACCCTCGACAAGGCCGGCGCCAAGGGCACATTCTTCTGGACCGGCAAGCTCTACGGCTGTGTCTACAACAACGCTGCCGCCGTCAAGAAGGCTTACCAAAATGGCCACCAAGTTGCCAGTCACACCTGGACCCACCCCCAGAACTTCGGTAGCTTGAGCACCGATCAGCTCAAGCAGGAGATGCAGAAGTTTGAGCAGGCCATGGTTAACATCATTGGCAAGAAGCCCGCTTACATGCGTCCTCCTTACCTCGCCACCGGCGGCAATGTTCTTCCTACCATGGCCCAGCTCGGGTACAAGGTCATCACCAACGACGTTGACTCTGGTGACTGGAACGGCCAGTCTGCTCAGCAGAGCCAGCAGAAGTTCCAGCAGGCTGGTGCTGGTGGCAACGGCCACATTCCTCTCATGCACGAGACCTATGCCAGCACTGTCAACACTCTTACTCCTTGGTTGCTCAACTGGGCCAAGCAGAACAACCTCAAGATCGTCACTGTTGGTAAGTAAAAGCAGATTCCTAGAATTGAAGTTCTGTACTAATCCGTTTATAGCTGAGTGTCTTGGTAACGCTGCTGGTGCTTACCAGCCTGGAAACTTCCAGGGTAACGGCCAGAACTTTTGTTAAACTTGAAACTATATCGAATTTTGGTCGATGAATTGTGGATGAAGATGGAAGAGATATTCGTGTAAATAAATTTCCAATCCTATGCTAGTTAAGTAGTAGTACATATATCAGAAATACACGCAGTAGCGTCATGTCGGACCGTGTATAGCGCAACCAAGCTTGAAAGTGTTTAACAAAGATCTGGCAAGATTTACTATCCGAGGACCCGAATACATATGACTCTGCTGTCACCACAGAATGTATCATACTTTGGTGTCTTCATATTGTGTCTTGGCGACTGGAATAGGAAGAATTTATAGAGGGTCTTGTTCCCTTCTGACAAACCCATCCAAGGCCAAGCAAGTCACAAAGCTCTGCAAGATCCTTGCGAGAGATTTCTTCATTGCTGATTACACCCCCTAGGTCCGGAAACGAATCGTCCTCGCTTGCAAGAGCCTCACATAAGTCCCGTTCCCAGCGGTCCTGGGTATGAAAAGATGAACTAACGGAGAGAACGACGAGATTGCGCGGTAGAATCTTGGCGATGGACTGGGTGTAAAGAGGAGATTGGCTGACGGGAATCATTCCGTAGATTCCATGTGTTTGTAGGAAGAGGTATTGTAACTTATCAAAGTTCATTAAGCTGGGTATCGGTGTAATGCGTCTGGCGTCGAGGTGCAGAATCTCAAGACTGTCATGGAGTCTGGGTATATCGATAGCTTCGAGAAGGTCTTCCGTTACATTGGCACTGGAAATCGTGGTTAAGCTACCGCTACACGCCTTTATGCATTTGCTGTAGTCAACTCTCAGGTGCCTTTCTGTATATCGAAAATGGAGGTGTTTGACGGTCGGCATGTTGGGAAATTCGTGCCATCCATCGGTGATCCATGTTTCAAGCTTCGTGCAGCGGCGAAGCAAGTTCGCGGGTACGGCATGAGTCTCGATAGTCTTAATAGGGAGGCACTCAACGCCAAAGCTATCAAGAATGCCTGGCAGAATGTCCCAAGACGCCGCCCTACTTCGGCAGGAAGAGTTCTTGGAAACCGCAAGATGGGCCAGGTTGGGAAGGATAGCCACAAGTACAGAGAATAGCTCTGGGCAAAAGTCCTCAGGTCGACCATCAGCTAGCCACGGATCTAGAGGATTCCTGAAGAATGCTTGCTTCGCAGATGAGGTCGAATCTTTGTGAACCTCACGAAACATCACCCGAGGATCTTTTCCCAAGGCACGAACGCAAGCATGGAAAGCTTTCCGACTTTGCCAAAAGTCTAGACTTTCATATAAAAATCTTGAGAGAAAGACTGCCTTGACAGAGCGCGCCAGATCCGGACGCGCAGCAACGGTCTGAAGGAAAGGTTCAAGGCGGAACCTCCAGCGGTTCTTTCTGTGAGATGATGTCCCTCGTGGGGGATTGTCACAGTGGAACGAGTGGAAAAGTATTTCTTGGGCAACATTTCGAAATGATCGGGAGACGCGACAGAGTCTCATCAGTGCTTTGGTGTCGTGAGCTTCTGCCGAACCGGGCGGAGGTCCGAATGGCCATTTGTACTCGTTGCAGCAGTGGGAACAGAACCACTGGAAGATGGAGGCCAGAATCTCTGGTGGGACTTTGGCTATCACGGCAGCGGTAGACTTGCCACTGCGTGTTACGACCATTTTGGTGACGATGGGTGATGATGATTGTGATGGAAAAAGAGACGTTGGCAAATCCAACACTGGCGAGCAAGCAAGGTTTTTATTTCATTTGAAAAGCTTATATCAGAACGACCATTGTGACCACCTCTTACTGCAGGTGAGACCCGTGGTCTGTGCGAAGGTTTGATGCAAGCATTGGTGTCATGATACTTTAAAAGAAAACACAAGTCTGTCAAGGAAAGGCTTAACAACATACAGTTAAAAGCTCAACCCAAAGCCCTGGTTCCGATAGTGTACCATTAATTGATTGGGCTATCACGTTCAGAAGATTTCGCTGGCAGAAAGCTACACAGAGTCATGAGAACCAGACACACTACCATTGTTGCCTGGATAAACAAACTTTACGAATGTTGACAGTGAACGATATATTGCAATTTCAGACTAATCTTCCATCCACATCCAGCATGCCACACCTTTTAGATTTCAAGAACTTGGTGCATGACTCCACAAATGTGGATGGAAGGAAGAGAGAAAAAAAAAAAAGCCGGATCGAAGCAAGGAAAAGGGCATTTATCTTGTGCCCAAACCTTATTTATAGGGCAGGGCAAAAAAAGGTCATGTGTGGGCAAAGGAGTCATAATGCCCTTTGGAAAGTATAAATATCTTCACAAACCTTATCTGATCGCATGACTCCACCCTTTGCCTGGCCCATCATTGTGATACCAACCTTCTCCAAGAGCCTGGTAAGACTATCATCCCAAAGTTCCGCATTGGTCCTTATGGACTCAAGGTTTGGATGAAATTTGTGCTTCACCTTGATGAGCCGATACAAATCCTCCTCCATAGGGCCTTGAGTGTTGACCTCAGTAACCAGGAAAAGGCTGACAAGGCTGGGTGGCAGAATGCGGACAATTGTCTCTTGATAATAATCCGCATCTGGGGCGTGAAACCAGAAAGGCGTGGGGATTCCACCGTTGTAGACCAGGCTTGTAGGTAGGCGAAGTTCTGTCAGCTTCGTAAACATTTGTAAACTGCGCAACGGGTACTTCTGCCCAGGGTGGCCCATGTCAAGGTGCAGTATCTCGAGTGTGTCGAAGAGACTCTGTGTATCTGGCACGGCGAACAGTTCAGCATAGATTGTGTCGGTCGTGTAAAGCGTGGTTAGCCTACTGTTGCAGGCAGCTAGACAGCTGTTCGGAGAGCCTTCAATGGATGGATTGATATGTCGCAGATGGAGATGCCTAACACTTGGAATTTTTGGATACTTTCCTCTGCCACTGGTGAACAGCCTGTCAAGTCTAGTGCAGCGACTGAGTAAATGATAGAGCGGGCGCTCCATCTCGATCGTCTTGACCGGGATAATCCTGACGCCTAGAGCATTGAGGGTGATAGGTGACACATTGTATTGCCATGGCTTCCAAAGACATTCCTCTTCGATTGCAAGGTGTTCGAGCTTCGGAAGAAAAGCCACAAGGGCGGACAAAAGCTCGCCCGCGATTTCAGAAGCTAATGTAGACGCATCTGGACGAACACTGATCGGTGTGCCTAGGAAGAACGCCTGTCTGGTTTCCGAAGGAGTTGAGGCATGGTGTCCCTTGTAGTAGATCTCACGTGAACTGGTTCCCAAGGCACGCGCGCATTCATCAAATGCTCTTTGGCTCTCATAAAAGTCAAGTCCGTAGATCACGAGATCCCTGAGGATAACTCTCTGGATAGAGCCTGCCAAATCCGGGCGTGAAGCAATAGTTCGAAGGAATGGTTCAAGTCGAAGCTTCCATGGATTCTTGGAACTTTTGTGTATTCTCTTGCGTGGAGGCGAGTAATCGGGATGGAATGAATGGTAAAGGGTTTGTTGGGCCACATCTCGCCATGATCTTGAGATGAGGCAGAGGTTGCAGAGAGTTCCACTGTGTTGAGCCTTCTCTGCGCCGGTTGAGGGACCGTAGGGAAGTTGGTACTCATCGTTGCAGTGTGAGCAGAAATACCGACAAATCATGTATATGATATCATCGGGGAATACTGCCGAGAAGGGCTTAGAAGGTCTTCGCCGCCCCCCTCGGCCTACGTTTCTTGACGTGCGTGCCATTGCGGCTGGTTGGTGGGAGTGTGAACTCCATGACGAAGGTGATAGTGAGGACGACTGTTCTGGAAAATCGGTCGTTTGTGTGGGATGTATTTTGAAGAGGTTTGGTAGGATTTAGGTCGGTTTACGGACGGTTCGTGTGAACCGTGTTGGTCTCTGGTCTTTTGGTGTTGGTGGAAGGAAAGAAAGCTGAACGGAAGGGAGCAAGAGGAATATTTAATACTTTGTGAAAAGCTTATTCGGGGCGGGGTAGAAGAAGAGAAGGGTGTTGTGTCCACGTGAGAATTATGACTGTATAACTGAGTTGGGAAAAACCTTATTCGTCTTTATCCCGACTAGCACTGGGGGAGAGGTACTTGGGAGGAAACAAGATTCTCAGGCGTCTTGAGAGGGTTAGAAGAGAGAGAATGGTTCAAAATGCCCTTGGCTTTGTAAAGCCTCATCATAGGTATCATTATTGGCTGAGCCCCCGGCGATCAGCATCAATCTTCAGTCCTTGGTCACACATTCCAAGCGTCTCGACTACAATTTTAGTGTTCGACCTACCCCTTGTAAAAAGGTTTGCATCATCCGGGTTCGGGCCTACGGACTCAAATCGAAGTCGGACGATGGACAGCAACTCAGTAACAACTCTGACTCATAACTACTCAAAGGCTTTGTTTGGATGAGTCATCGAAGGCTTGTCTTGTCCTGGCTTCAAATACCCAAGTTCCGATAAACTTCCTATCTGAGGACCATGCTGTAAACAGTCCACGGCACTATATCTACTCAGAACAAGGGCCGGCAGTGATAAAATAAATCAAGGCATTATGATATCCTCACGAGTCTTCCAACTATCTTCCAGTATATATGTGCATCACTTTATCCCGCTAATATCCCATTCCCTCAACGGGCCGGACATATTATTCTTGTCACATCCATGCAGTACGTTTAGTCTGGCAAAATCGGTTACTTCTAGTAATAGATATCAGCATAAATCCGGGGCCGTGTGAGCGTCTCTAGGCGCGTCTTGCGCTAAGAGATCCAATAGTATAACACCTTTCTAGGTTCAACTATATCCACTAAGCCTAGGTTATAGTCTCATGGTATACCCGAGGTGGCACGCTCGGGTAATATAAATGATGCTTATGTATAGCTTCGCCACATGCCAGAGTTATCATTCAGACCTGACGGTGACGGGGTAGTGGAAGGAAGAAATGCGTCAATCTGAAAAAGCCAAAAGAAGAGTGATAAGACCGAGTATATAGGTTACTGGAAATCACAGGAGCTCTCAAATGTGGTAACGGTTAATTGTTGAAGATGGAACGAGTTAAATCTGTAAAGTTGCGACCCTTCTTCCAGGATCCCATTTACCAGTTCCAGTCGTGACTGTTTCAGATACGTGTCTCGTTGGCCCGAGGTTACATATTCGCTATCTATTAGATAACAATTACCAAGATTGTGACCCTGATGACGTGTAAGAATCTCGGGAGTTATCATTTCATACTGCGTGAAGGTACACAAGGAGGAAACTGGGCTAACCTCAATGCAGACAGGGATCCACTCTGAGGATCCGGGTAACAGTTATCCAGGCGCGTTGCGGGGTTGATCTCCAACTATTGGATGGAACTAAAATTGGTTTCTGATGCATCAAATTATCCAACCCTGTAGCAACCAACAACCAACAGCTGGAACGAGACAGATTTCGGTAGAGGGGAACTCCAAGACATCAATAGATGATAATCCTTTCTTTTTCTAGCCTTTTTCTTTTTATTCACTAATAGTGTGTACATTAAACAGGAAATGGGCCAGGGAAAATGTGCCTGTGACTCATTTGCTTTTGCTTTTAAACGAGACAAGGCATAATGAACTCCGTCCGGCAACGGACAAACACCCATGGCTTGCCCCATGAACAGTCTTGAAATGAATCATGTCCCCCATGGAAATTAACAATTGAATGCTACGGTAGTTAAGTTCTCATGATGGAAAAGAATGCCGAAGAGATAGATATTGAGTCTACATTACTTCTATTAAAATAAATGTCGTTGCCACATAGCCATACTGAACATAAGAGCTTCGTTGATCTCAGTAGTTTTTCATTGACTAGACTCTTGCGTGATGATCTACTCCCGCATTTCATCGGGAACAAGGGCGCTTGTCGCGTCAATGATCGCCTCATCCTTTACGCTATGACAATTCTCCTCTCAATCAGGGTCTCGAAACGAGGGGTCTAGACCGCGATCATTGCCTATTCAGTACTAGTCTTGAACTCTAAGTCTTCAATGTTCAAAAAAGCTGATAAGGCGAAGCGGCCCCTTTTTCCTAGCTTCCGTCTCGACTCGCTATTTTGATCTTTTTCATCATATGTCCGTCTTCTTTATTTCATACTAACCCCAAAATGCCTCCCAAATCGAGTGAGCAAGCGCTGCAGAACCCGAACCCTAGGAAGAGGGCTTCGTTGGCCTGTAATGGGTGCAGAGTCAAGAGGACAAAGGTGAGTTACCATTGAACGGATAGTGCTTTATTCTTATAACCCACTCTGTATCCCGCACAAGCCATGGCGATGGGGATACCGCTTTCTGACTCGACCATTCTGACTCGGCTTAGTGCGACGGAAGTCAGCCGCGCTGTAGCGCCTGCGGTGATCGACAACAAGACTGTGAATATTCTCAAGCTGAAAGCAACAGGAAGTGGGTATGCCTTGTATTTGAACTTGATACAAAGCTAACAGTATCAGACGCCACAGCAATGCATACATCCTCGCATTGGAAGCTCGAGTACAAACCTTGGAGAAGCAGTTGGCTGAGCAGGGCAACAGACATCCCGAGTCACCACCAGACTCTGTTAAGAATGATTCAGTCATCCAAGAAGACGCCGCCATCCAAGAAGGACCAATCCCTTCGGTCATTAATCCACCCGTACCTGAACCTGCAGAGCCACCCGGGGACGATGTGGATGAACTAACGAATGCACTCGGATGCTTCACACTGGGAGACACTGGCGAGTTGCGCTACTTCGGCGAATCCAGTAACTTCTCCATCATGCAGAATCAGGCCATCAAAGTACCTTCGTCGGTCCAAGCTAGGATGCGAGGTATCGAAGCAGCTCGGGCAATGCCTGGCTTTTTCGAACCCTCCGATGAGCTTCGAGATCACCTCCTCGCTCTATACTGGAAGTGGCAAAACTGCTGGCAGTATATTGTCCCAAGAGAACTTTTTGTCCGAGACCTCTATGTGGACAAGGCTGAGCGATATTGCACTCCACTGCTTCTTTATACCGTCTTGGCCTTTGCTTCGAGGTACTCAACGAGGCCCGAGTTGAGAAGTGATCCCAATGATGCAAACACCGCAGGAGAGGCGTTTGCTGCTCAAGCTAGGACTATCCTGCATCATGAGTACGAAGCTCCGACCTATACAACAGTTCAAGCTGCAGGCTTACTCGGTCTTTACTGGGCTTCTATCGATAACGAAGGTCTTGGGTTCATCTACATTGGAATGGCTACGCGGATGGCCATGAATCTAGGACTCCATTGCGATTGTTCATCATATGAGGCCAATGGTTTCATCACCAAAGACGATGTCGAAGCGAGGAACGTCACCTTCTGGGGTATATACGTTCTAGACAAGTAAGCACCCAGTCAAGATACTCTACACGTGACATTTACTGACAAGCATAGACTCTTTTGCATTGGAATGGGAAGACCCGCCAGTATCCAGGAATACAACATCATGACGACCAAGCCACATGGACAGACGCCATGGAGTCCTTTATTGACGGACTTTCAGGTGCAGATTTCAAGTCCCCACCCCAGCCCTCATATTACAGAGAACGCAGGGTATCTCTGCGAAATCCTAACAGTCACCGCCGAAGTTATCGACCAGCTGTAAGTCCATCTAGGTGTGGAGTTCGTGACTCAAGCTTACCAAGTATAGATATGCTCAGCGATATGCATGGACAGGCAAAGAGAGAGAAGAGCGCGTAATGAAAGCCCACCTGGACGCTGTAGCGCTCCACGACCGGCTACCCAAGAGCTTCAAGATCTCACCTTCTAGCCTACAGGTCTCTCCTCCCTACGTCTATCAACTCCAGTACGTCAACCGTCCCCTACCATGCTATTCACACTAACATGCGATCGCAGTTTGCAGTATCATCACACCATACTGCTGCTTCATCGGCCGTTCTTTCAACTTCTCAACCCTGGCAAGAAGGGAGGAATCCCGTATGATCCCCTGGGTGGTGACATCCACTCAAAGTCGGTCAAAGATTCAGCAGTTAGAACTGCAAGAATCTTGCAAATCTTCAGGAAGAACTACACAAATGTAAGTGTGCCCAAGATACGAATATCTCACCTCGTGAAGCTTACAACTCCAGCGATGCATCCCCATCTCAGCCGTTCACCCAACCTTCACAGCATCAATCATTCTTTTGCTCCACATGAAAGCCGCAGGAGACCTCGGAAGGAGTGAAGCCTTGAGATGTCTCAACATCTGCATCACATCGCTGTATGAGATGAATCTGATGTGGAATTGGGCGAATCGATCCATCCGCGCTATTCGATCACTCGCTGCTGAGTGGCAGATCGATATCTGGGCTCACGGTCTGGCGCAAGAAATCACCGAGGAGTGTCGTTTGCAGTTTGAGAGATATGAGATGGATGACCTGCCCATTCTTCCTCAGCAGCAGGATGATTTGGGGCTGACGCAGGGAATTTCGCTTGATGATATCTTTGAGTCGTGGGCTTATGAGCAGGCTTTCGGGGACAATTCGTTCGACTTCTTTCAGTAATTTTCAGTAAGAATGGACTTTGAGAGGTTGTTGGGACTGGTTTTGCAGGTGCTGGGAGCGCTGTATTTATATCTAGTTGAAAGTAATGAACACGCGGTAGATGCCCCGCACAAGAGGCATTACAGTGGGGTAAATTACCTGGTTGAGACATGAATGTAACAGTAAGCCGGGATTAAATACGGGTCTGTACATTGCGGCCGCTTTTTATATGGTTATTTGATATCCGGAAGAGCTCTTCAATATAGTTTGCACCTGTTGGAACATTCTTCTTCCTATCATATGCTTACTCAGTACTGCTATCCTCCAGTTCATGGGAAGAAAATGGGGCTATACTCGGTCACCGAGCTTCGGTTCGGATCAATTACTCTCTCCCCAAACTATCTATATCTACTTCCTCGCACCGTCTTTTAATGAGTAACTTCGCCTTCTGGTCACCAGACAATACCATACCTAACCATGAAGATTCTGGGACTATACCCTCAGGTAGCTTCCAATCATACTTGAGCAGCATATGGCATAGCGCAATCTTGATCTCGTTGGCAGCAAAGAACCTTCCAGGACATGAATGCACCCCGTGCCCAAATCCAAGCATATCACGACTGGTACTGACCAAGTGTGCCTGTTTGTCTTGACCAGGAGTGTCGCGCATTCTTACAAAGCGGTATGCATCAAAAGTCAATGCATCGTCGTAGTAATCCGTGCTCCATTGATGAGTGGTATCACAGACAATCTTTGTACCTTTCTTGAGGACATCGCCGTTGGGGAGAGTGACATCGGCAAGAGCTCTTCGTTTAAAAACACCTGTGCAAATGTTAGTAAACGGGCGTATCGGAGAAGGAAGGTAGTTACCTAGAAGCATCGGTCGCAATCGTTGTGATTCCTTGATAACGCTATCGAGGAGTTTCATGTTGTAAAGTGACGTCTTCTTCATTCCATCTGTGCGAAGAGCACCGACTATCTCTTCCCGCAGGGGCGTGAGAAGTTCAGGATGGAGTGTAATATTAAAAAGTGTTTCGGTAAGTAAATCGGTTGTGGTGTGTATCGCAACCAGTGAAAGGCCGATCTGGTCCCTCGCTGGATCTGCTTGTCCTGGGTATTCCTTCTCGAACCACTCGATAGAGTCATCGAAGGGAATTGTTCTGCCATCTTTCGTGGCTTGTTGCTTCGCAGCGTATCGACGATCGATATGGGGCTGGAGAAATTCACGCGCCTTCTGTAGCTTTTCGCGTACTGCTCGGCAAGATGGTAAGAACCAGTGGATGAACGATCTGAGCCATAGAGGATAAGTGAGCAGTTCTGAGCCTGCAATGAACCATTGTAGTGTGTAGTCACTTGAGGCCTTCAGCCAGCCTTCATCGCGGCAGAGCTCTTCACCCATAAACACACGAGAAGACATTCGTGAAATAATACGGACAACGTCTTGGTGAGGCGCAAAGTCATGCCATTCCGTTGATTCACCTAGAACATCATGCAATGCCAAAGATGCCTCCTCGGATAAAGGCGCGTTGAGCTTAGCCAGAGCCCTCGTCAAGTATTTGTTCACGATTGGTGTTAAAGCGATGGGTGGAGCACCGGGCTCGAATCCAGGGATATGCCCATGAATGTCCTACCACAAGTCAGTGATAAGCTTCCAATAATGAGTAAAATTCAAGAGTGAAGCAACGCTTCGATACATATAAGATAATAGTATCTTGAAAGCATGTTCCGGAATCGGAGACAAAAATCTAGCCAACATGAAAGACAAAATGCAGTATAAACAAACTCACTTCTTTAGAAGCCTCCAGGAATTCAAGTTGCCGGTTATTCTTCAAGGCCTCAACAAAGTGAGGGGGGATGACGACAACTTTCCCCCACTCGGTATACGCTTCGTAAGGCGTCTCATTGTAAAGTGATCTGCCTTTCGCGAGAAGGTATTTGCTGTTCTTGATAAAATCACGAACAACGCGATGAGTTGAGAACTCGAAGGGCTTCTTGGGGTTCAAAATTGGGTATTTCCCAATACTGCCAACCAAGAGGTATTTCAAAATGGAAAGTGAGAGTAAGGTGAGGATACATAGAAGGGCAGGCTGGGAGCCGCACAGAATGGCACCAATATCGGTCTGCATTGTACCTATGGATAGGTACGCGATACAATATCAAGATGGTGTTTTCCGTTAACGTTTATACGATAGGTGAATTCTCGTATCGCGTTCCTCTAGGTAGTGTTGACTGACTAGAGTGCTAGGCGGGGTACTTTGAATAACCGGAGACCGCGTTTAGCTCCACATATTATGGAGACATGAGTGTTTTTGCGTACGGGGAGGTCGATTGAAAGGGAAGGTCAATCAGTTGACGTTCTCAATTGCCCTCTCAAGTCGCTTGAGACACGTGACCGAGCGTCTGCACAGTATGGATGTAACAGTAAGCTGGTGTGAAAGAGGGGTTTGTACATTGCAGCTGCAGTTCTTGTGGTTACTTGATATCCGGACGAACCCCTCTTCGTATCTGCATCTCTGCGAATGCTTCTAGATACCATATGCCGGCAGATGATCGAGTGCTCGAGGATTATAAAATGCTCCATGTAGACACAGAAACAACAAGATAAATCAAAACCTAATCTCCACATCTCTAAAATTCCAAACTTAACTACATCACGCTAAAATGTCCAAAACTGTCAAGGTTGCCGCTATCCAAGCCGAGCCCGTCTGGCAAGACCTCCAGGGTGGAGTTGACAAGTCCATCCGCCTGATCCAAGACGCCGCTAGCAACGGTGCTAACGCAATTAGATTCCCCGAAGTCTTCATTCCCGGTTACCCGTGGTAAAGTTCCCGCTTGAGAACATAAGCAGATCAACTTATTTATCCTTAGGAGCATTTAAGCCAACTCCCCTGTCGACAACGCCCCATAGATCAACGAGTACTTCAAGAACTCCATGGAAAAAGAGTCTACGGAGATGGATCAGATCCGAGCGGCTGTTCGTGAGGCTGGTGTTTTTGTGGTCTTGAGATATAGTGAGAGATACAAGGGAACACTTTACATCGCCCAGGTCAGTCGAAGCATTTCCGATGCAGACATTGTACCCCATTCTGATACCAGCAGTCATACATTGATGAAACTGGTACAATTGTACTTCACCGTCACAAGATCAAGCCAACCCATGTCGAGCGTGCCATCTACGGTGACGGACAGGGTGAATCTCTGGACAACGTAGTCCAAACCAAGTTTGGAAAAGTTGCAGGTCTCAACTGCTGGGAGCACACTCAACCCCTCCTTCGCTACTACGAATACTCCCAGGATGTCGATATCCACGTCTCCAGCTGGCCCTCCCTCTTCCCGTCTATCGGCGAAGATTGGCCCCACCACATCACGCCCGAATGCTGCAAAGCCTTCTCCCACATCGTATCCATGGAAGGCGCCTGTTTCATCATTCTGTCCAGCCAAATTCTCACTGAACAGAACATCGAGAAAGCTAATCTCAAGGGGTTTGACTACACCAAGAACGGTGGTGGTGGATTTACTATGATCTTCTCGCCTTTCGGCAAGGAGCTTGTAAAGCCGTTGGATCCGAGTGTCGAGGGTATCTTGTATGCTGATGTTGATTTGAGTGAGAAGTACAAGGCTAAGCAGAACTTGGATATCGTGGGACACTATGCGCGACCTGATCAGCTGAGTCTCCGGGTTAATCGTCATCCTGCGAAGCCTGTCTTCTTCGCCAACGACCTTTGAAGTTATGATTTACACGTCTAGGTAACAGAATGGAAGTAGTAAATTGACTTAAATGAAATTAGGCCAATAGCTATTGTCGCGCAGATATGCTCAGAAATAACTAGTAAAACGAGGTCTGGGTTACCGTCTTGCACACCCTCCAAGAAAATGATCAAAACACAGTAAATGTCGCTCGCGTTTGTGATAGGTGGCAAGGCTTGGGGCTCAGAGACAACTGCAGGGAAAACCCAATGCGGCTGATATGGCGCGAGATAGGCTGCGCATAACAAGCAAAGCGCTTACCCCCCTCATTGAAAATCAGGCTGCGTGTCTTTTTTCTCTCTTTTTTGCCTCAACCTTGATTTTGTCGAACTCATTTCGTCATGCCCTCGAACGTGACTGATGCGTGGCATCAAGATCCCGGCCTGGAAGCTGTGCAGGAGCAAGTTTTCAAGTACCTTAGGCTCGACAACCGGACTGCACTCCGCACCATCCCAGCTCCGTCTTTCGTCGGAACCCCAGAGATCCGCGGCACCATGACAATTCTCTGGAGCTGCATCATTACTCTAATTGCTTGCCTCTATACAGCACTTCATCTGAATGTCCCTGGCGATACAAAAGCTCTTCCTATGCTTCGAGAAAAGTTCAAATGGGTTATTATCGGTCTCGTGGCACCAGAAATTGTTCTTTATCTTGCGTCATCACAGTTTCTTGAGGCGCGACATTTGTCCAAAGAGCTGACGCGTTTGTGGCGCGAGCGACACCAGTCCGAAGGCGCCAGCGGTGTCATATTACGCGACTCGAACGAGCAAGCCAATAGTGAAGTCGGGGCTCGGAAAACCTCTCGATTTCTTGATTCCACAACTGACTTTCCCAGGACCCATGCTTCGATACCAGATATGGATTCTTCGTCACTATGGGTGGTCTAGAGGTTGACGTGAGCAAATTCGAACACTTTACTGGACACTGGGCCGTTCGGGGAACTCTGCAGTCTGGTACGTTACGGCTCTCAGTCAACGGTGTTCTCCAACTAGCAAGAATGGGTCATTTTCTGCCCATTCCACGCTCCAAGATCAATGACAAAAGTAAAGCCGATACTCTACAAAAGATTCTTGTTATGACACAGGTCACTTGGATGGCGACGCAATGCATTGTGCGCTTTTCATACGGACTTCCAATCTCGCTGTTGGAAATACATACTATGGTACATGTGATATGTGCTATCACAATGTTCTTATTTTGGATCAAGGTAAGTGACCTGTGCTGAATACTAATTTATAGTATCTGACTGTTCTATGTTAGAAGCCGAAGGATATGCTAGATCCCGAGTCGGTTAATACGGCCAAGTTCGAAGACATCATTGCTCTTATGGTCCAGGAACAGTTTTACTGGAAGAAAAGCGAGGAGTACATTCTTTACCCCAAGCCACCGCCAGGTGAAGGAGATATGGAAGAGCAGCTCGCGTTGGTCTGGATGCACTCAACTGATTCGACTCGACACAAGTATCTTAAAGATGGCTCAGGGCTAGTCCAGAACGTCACGGTCGTTAGCGATGACGGGAACCGGATCATGCTGAAGACTGGCGAGGTTCTCCCTTCAGGTCTTGGAGTCGTTGCCAGATCTGGGAGCTGGGAGACCCAGACAGTTCGACGAAAGGTACTTCCATCATGGTACAATGAACATAGATACGACGATCCTTGGGACATTCCAGACAGTATTTGGGTTACAGAATGGGTTCAGGCTGAGCCGGTTCCCCCCACTGTGGATCTATGTGCGGAGGATATTCAGCGATTGAACCATGTTATCCGAGCAATTGAGATTCTCGATGGGGAAATTCAAGAACCTCAACCTTTTCGCGACGGCCATCAGCGAGCTCGATATTCCGATCAGAATTTCCACAACTCCTTTTTGCGATCCGCGGGGAATGTCCAGTATTCTGAAGAAAGTCGAATAGACCCAGACCAGATTCTCACGTTCATCTTCAACAGTCCTGTTCTTCTAGTTCTCATACTAGTACTGCCAGGTCTCTACGGCGGTATTCATCTCGGATCGTCCAAGACAACGTTTCCCAGCGACCTCGAGAAACTTTTGTGGAAGATTGCTTCGATTGACATCATCGTTTCAATGCCAGTATTCCTTCTAATATCCATTATTGGCCTTGGCATTTCCCAAAGATACCTCAAGTACGAGTCTATTGCACATGACTCATGGGCAACGGTTTATAAGCTTCCGACGCATGTTATTTTTATTGGTTATGGTCTTTCTCGGGGGTTTCTTGTTATCGAATCCTTCATAAGTTTGAGGGCGCTACCGATAGGGGCTTATTGGACACCTTCATGGCTACAGATGATACCACATATTTAGCAGCAGTACATAGGTTCAGCTGTAAGAACAATGGCATTTACCTCACTGACAGTTACAGTCTATGTCTCGAAACTCTGCTTCTATGGAGATCTTGAAGTACACCTGTTGTGGTGACGAGACTTGCTGGGAAGTTTCAACGTTATGTTAACTGACACCTGCTTTCCGTTGAGGTCGATAGCTCGGCGCCCCCCAGCCGACTCATCATCAACTCAACCAAGTTGTCTTTGCATCTTTTGACTAACTGCTCAAGCTCTGGCCGGTCGGTAGGCCCGGCTATTAATGAAGCCACTTCCAGTAGTCTTTGGAGCATAGCCTCAGCTGGGAACTTTCGTTGTTGAGCAATCCGATAGTTTCCGGGCCGTCTTTGATTGCTGTTAAGATATTATGAATTGACTTGGTAGCGGAAACTGCTGCCGCCACAAACGTGAGTACGCTGGCGCCAAAGCCGACGACTTCCATGGTTACTAATGTTGGTTGCTGACAATCCAAAAAGTTCGGGTGGGGAGAGGAATATCGGGAAAATAATTTACAAGCAAGAATTTGTTGCAGAGGGGAAGGTACCAGGAATGCCTTATGAATGCCTCGAAAAATGGCTTGCGTGACTGTCCATCAAAACACAGCCTGATTCCTGACTTGAACACGTATCCGATGGCTACAGTATGAGATGTCATTCTTGCAATTGTAAAGTTGACTATAATGGTCCTATTGGTCTTAAAGCGTAATGCAGTGGGTCTATATACAAAGCACAAGTCTCGGGCACTGTGTCAGTATGTCATGAGACAGGCCGACTCACCATCTTACCATGAGCTATTGGCAAACGTGTCGCGCATGCTTTGCCAGGTATTCTTTCAGAACTTGTCAAGTCAGCCAATCTGGAGGTAGAGTCAGTGCCCTGCTCACCAACTTCCTTATGTCCCTCTTCAATCCCAGTGTCAATAACGGTAAGACATGTTCTTATCTTTCTCGTCGGTTGGCTGGACTTTATCACGCCATAGCCGTCAGCATATTCCATTTTCGCGTCACAACAAGCAAATGCCATCTAATTCAAATGAAAACCGTTGGGCAATGTGATTTCCAAGGCAACGTATCGACCTATCTCGAACCATGATGGAGAACTTGCCCACTTATGACACCCACAGATGAGGTATTACTTGGTACCTCCGCGAGGTTCACGTTCGTCCACTTCTGGGAGTCGCACTTTTATCTGAGCCCTTTTCCGCTTTAACTCTTCGTCTTCAAAAGGAACCTCCACAATGCCCTGCTCCCAGAGAACCTTATCCAGAGTGGAACCGCTAGCGGAGAAGATCGAGGCAAGAGCAGTGAAGACTTGAAACTCGTCAAATTCAGAGCTTTGGCATGTATCTTTCATGAGCCACTCCTGAAGCCTTTGAGCTACAGCAGATGTAGGATCTCGTTGATTTCGTGTGATATAGATAGCAAGCCTGCCGTCCTCTTCTGATATGCAGCTTGAGGGTGAATGTCGCCACTTCGCTTGAAATTTTTGGCCATCTTGAACAACTTCCCATATTGCCCACAGAGAGTAAGCTTCAATCACTCTCGCCTTTTGTAAACTCTCATATAAAGAGAACGCATCGTCGCTAGACCCATAGCTATTGAACGTCTCGCCGAGACTAAATGAACAACATAAAATTAGAAACAAATATTCAATTGCATTTTGAAACTTACCGAGCAATTTGATAAACTTTATCTATCGGCTTGAAGCGACTAGTTCGGATCGCTAAGATGTCTTCTATCCTTTCCTTTGCGCACCTAGAAAGATAGCGGTCCTCAATCGACAACCATCTGAAAAGCGGCTGTAGCCGCCGCAGTGCTTTCAAGTCGCAAGCTAGCATCTTGATTCTATATTCCAGCATTTGCCGGAGTTCCGGCCGGTCTCCAATAGCAAAGTCTGTATCGACAGAGCATAACTTGCTGGGTGGATAACGCTCATCGCCGTCGCTCCGCTGACCATTGACTTCGAAGATCTTTGCTTTTTGCATCGGCGCTAGAGGGAATTCGTTCAACGATCCTTTGGTTTGGTCCATCAGAGACAACAAAAGGCCCTCGGCCTTCCAGGGAGTCTTCTTGTCTATGCTCCCTTCTAGCAGTCTGTCGTAAGCAGAGACCTCAGTACCTAACTTGCCAACGAAGAAGCTCTTTAGATTGGGATAACAGGTTTTTAGACTGCTATTCAATGGTGTGGTGTCCGCTTCGGACCAGAAGCATTGTGACGTTGTACCCCACATTGAACGGCCATCCTTCTCTACCAAGATCACAGCACATTCTTCAAATGCAGTCCTGATCATTTGTTAGTCGGGTAGCAAGTAATAGCTCAGCTGCCGGGGGACTCACCTGATTTCGTCCGATGCAGACAGACTGTCATCCAGATACTTGTAAATCTCTGTAACACGAGCCACATCTTCACAGCCCTCGTTTCGGAGAACGAGCAGTTCTTCCACTAGATCTTTGACGGACACATCGGTGACGCTCATCCCAACACGGAACAGCTCAGAAAGAGAGTCCATCTGCTCTTGCTCAGCATCTCTTTCCCTCAAAAAGGTTTCAAGAGAATATGCCGTGATCAGATTTGCAGGCGCATTCCAACGACAACTAGATAGACCTGTCCAAATTGGTCCTCCTTCGTCGATGTATAGAACTCCGCAGTCTTCGAAGAAGTCCCTATAAAGGTGTCAGTGGGATCCCCGATGTGGTACCTGCTTTCACTCACAGTGCCCGCTCTTCTTCGCCAGGGATGGCTAACTGTAATCTTGTGTTGATCGCGGTATATAGTTCGAAGACCTTCTCTGTCTGCCAGGGTGACATCTCATGACATGAGATCTTAACAGATTTCAGTATCTGAAGTAGAAATTCCATATCCTTTTGCCGTTTGAGCCCGAGATCCTCCACCAGGAAGTCCCATTTGGTATAGATTGCCATGTCCATTGACTTTTCATTACCAAGATTGAGGAAGGGAAACTCATCGGAGTTCTCCATGTAGTACCTCACATCGTCTTGAAGCAGTTGCAGTGGAACCCATGTGTCTTGCAGTCTCACTGAGCAACCACTAGTACGGAGCGTCTGCGCAGGAAGCCCCCGTATTTCCGACAAGAGCGCTTGGCTTGTCAGGATTCGTGACTTGTCAAAGGTCCAAAGATACTGTATAAGACCTAAAGCTTTATCTGGAAGATGCTCAACAACGTATCTGAATTCTTCAGATAGGACGTAGGGCTCACCCACGTTAGAAGTTTTCCTACTTGACTGCGGTTTGGGCATGAGCCTAGGTCTTAATAAACTTAGTCTCTGCCTTACCCCTAGACAGTCAGTCAGCCAGTCCTGCCAAGATGGATGAAAGATGCCAGGTGTTCTTGGCTCGTCATTCAAAATCTCCCGGTGCAAGAAGCTGAGACGCGCATTGCCCAAAGAGAGATTGGAGCCAAAGAGTGACTCGGGACTATAAGGATGACCTGTGCCCGGCATATAGACGATGGTGCTTCGAGGTCCTACAACCTGCATCTCGATGGTCATGACCTTCACCGCGCGGTAATCCCGTCCAGGTCTAGGACTAGGACTGAAGAACCTATGCGTGAGGTATAAGTAACGAAGATAACATTTAATGTCGCTAAGGGAGATCTCGTTCGAACAAAAGAACTTCTGCAAAATCGAACTTCTCAGGTAAGATAGCCAATCTCCATTTTTCGGTTGCGTTAGAGGCGATGATGTTGTCGCCCCGACTTGACTGTTGTACCTGAAAGCTTTTGAAACAAGGCGAGCTACCGTGATATTCGAATCGGCATGACTTATGATATCTTTCCCCAACCAGGGATCGTCGGATTCCAGGTCCAATAGCCTAAGTACTCGATCGCTGTCGAAGCGTGTAAGACCATAGCTTTCCAGCTTTCTTATAGCTTCTGGAGGATATATGTTTGAAAGAAATCGATCAGCAATACCTTCAGATAGTAATAGGTCTCTCAGGCTATCTTGGGCATCTGAACCGAGAACAGTAAGATGGCTAATATGACACCAATGTTGGTTTTCTCTCGATATCAGAACCGGGTTGTGGGCGATCCAATTCCGAGCGTCATCTTCCAAACTTGACCAGAAAGGATCCGAAGTTTCCAATCCAGACATAAGGAACAATGGCCAGTGACAACGGAGGATTGGGTCTTCGCAGAACTTTAAGATCGCCTGAAAGAATGCGGACGTGACTAGATCCTTGATGGTAAGATTGTGGCTTGATGGGACGATTGAATCATCCTGGTCATCGACGTCGAAGTTGGAGTGAACGTGGAACTTTACGAGATGGTCAGTAGCTGAGCAATAGCCTATTTACGTTATGACTTACTGGAAGTGTAGATTGTCGTAGCTGTACGAGATTAAATAACCCATTGGCATGGGTATCTGCCCGAGTCTCAAATCTGGACCACAAAGGAAAAGCCAGCATGATATTCGTTGATTGATCGGCTGCTGACTGCTCTGTTACATGATAGAGTTGGGAATGGCTCTCTACCAGCGTGGTAACCTTGACAGAGACGCGATATGCATCGACATGAGACTTCTCAAACGTCTTGGAACGGCATACCTTGCCATCTTTGTCGCAAAACTCGACTGTCATAGATTTGAGGTCTCGCAGGAAGAGAATGCATGGCTCTTTAATCTGTTCAAACTGAGAAGTAACGACGTCGCGTACCTTCTTGTCGCTGCCTAGGTCACAGATGTAGAGGGTGATGCGGCTCAAGTTAGCGGGAAGGATCTCTGTAGGCATAACCCAAATAGGCTTCAGCGCGTCGGTGAACGTAGTAGACGGCTGGCTCTCAAACTCGAGCGAGACATTCCCCGACTGAATATGAACCTTTTTAGCAGCGATCAAGATCGATCTGAAGCTAGCCGCTTTCTCTTGATCCCCGTTGCATGGCTGGCAAATCGCTTGGATATCTGCCATGGCAAAGTCATCATGGTTACAATCGATAACCATTTTGTCGTGATAGTTCTTGAACAAGATGGAAGTGGGTTCATTGGCCACATTAGCCCTGTGGAAGGTTTTACCACTGATAAACCGGAGGATTTCGAATAACAGTCTCTTCGCGTTCTTTATGACGTCTTTTTCATTTTCCCTTGATGAAATCAGCCATCTACTGGGCGAGGAAATTCGAGATAGCTTACCTGTGATGGCCAATCAGACCTTCGGCGAGTTCTTCTGCTTCCTTTGCGCTTGACATGATAATCGTGGCACTGAATAAAATTATATTACGCGATATGTAAGTACGGTAGCAAAGGTGACAGAGGTAAGATGGATGTTCTCAGGGGAAGGAGTCGTGAGAGTCGAGCAGAATGATAAATTACCCTTTATCGTCAGCAGGGGTGATGTGAAAGACAACAACCAACATGCATATCCTGAGACGCGAATTCTGCAGGCTTGGACAGGGGGTAGATCACAAATTAGATTTAGTCGTGATAATGAAGGCGCACTCAGTTGTACTAGGACTTTATTGAATATGCATTAAGTTTGAAGCTCAAATTTCTACTGACGTTGACAACTATACAGGTCTGTTTGGTACGTTTTGAACGGAAGTCTGAAGTATAAGAGTGATAATATGCCAGTGATTGGCGGAAGAAGCGGGGTGGCCGTGATGAAACCTCAGGGATTGGAGATTGGTATCCGCAATTATGAGAGCAGCTGTAAGCGACTAACTTCATAAAGGCTACGGCCATGTCCGTGACCTAGACTTGTCCTTGATCTTCGTCTAACAATCCTCTCTCTTATTATCTCTAACTCATCAGCTACCTATGCAAAGAAGAGCTTAGTTTTTCAGTGGCCCCCAGAAGCTGGAGTAATAGATATTGCAGTAAAGCCAATCAAGCCAGCCAGACCCAGAAGATTCCATTGACTCGAAAGAGGTGGAGGCGCTGAAATCCTGACAAGTCAAAGATGGATCCTTCAAAATCGTAAGCTCATCACCAACCGTACCGTCTTCACCTTTGATGAATTTCCAAGAGATATTCGTTTCGTTATGAACGGTCAACTTGGAAAACCCAAAGCTGGTTTTATCGATGATCTGAGTGAGATAGGAGTTCGACTTGTTGGTTGTAGCATGGCTTTCGATATTACCAGCAGCTCCATTGATGAGATGCACCATCGAATGCCCCGGTTTCACCTTATAGGTATTTGTGTCGATTATGGAAGCGTTGTCGACGGTACAATTTTGTATGGGCTTGAGACGCTCATACCAGTGAACATGGCTATGAGAGGTTAGTCACGCACCCTTGAAGAGGGAAAGAAACATTAACTTACCCAGCAATGTAAAGATCGACCTTGTGCTTTAGGAATAACCCCTCAAATGCTTCGCGGAGGTGTTCATGGTAGTCGCCACACTTGGAGCTATACATGGGACGATGACCCATGACGATAACCCAGGGAGTCTTGCATCGATTAACGCTTTTGAGATCCTTCTTCAACCATTGATATTGCTCATAGGCTTTGTTGTCCTTGTAAGAACCACGGATTGCTCCAAAAGGACCGGCATCCGTGATGTGCGTCATGTTGGCAAGAGGATGAACCCCGCCAGAGAGAAGATATTCCTCTTCGTCTAGAAGGTCCGCTTCGTTATACTCTTTGATCGGCTTACACTTGCATGCCTCCTCTTCACACTCTTTTGTATCCTTATCAGCGCCCTTGCACTTACATTTTGGTAAATCTTTATCCTTGCCAAGACAATCCTCTTTCTTCTCAAGATCTTCCACAAACGTCTTGTCGGGACTATGGGCATAGTCCGTTTCCGTGTCGATAGAAATAAAGTGCGCCAGGCCATAGTCAAACGAGTGCCAGAAATTGCCAACTCCACCAGACTTCTCGCCTGCCATATGGAAGCGGTTCTGGAAGGCAGTAAAGTTGCGTTGCGAAGGGGGACAAGAGTAGTAGTTCAGAGTGGAGCTGTTGCTGGTGCTATTCTTTATGTCCTCGTCGAGCTATGTGGAGAGGACATATGGATAATTGTCGTGATCGGCACAGGTGGCCTCATGATTTCCAGGAAGTACTATGTAAGGAACCTTCTTGGTTATCTTGTTCATCCACTGCTGCCAAAGATCCCAGTTGGACTCGTAGAGGACGCCGACGTCACCGCCACGAGGACTACCTTGGTTTGGCTCTTCACCAGCTGGGAGAGTTGTGTTGAAGTAATCGGGATTTGTGTCATTGTTCGGTAGCGTACTGAAGCTGCCATTATAGCAAATGGGCCACTCGGAAGAGTTGCAAGGTATGACACCAGAGTGCCAGTCATCCGCATACCTAAGATCACAACCGTGCCAGACAAAGGCCAAGCCATCCTCAATTTCGCGATTGGTGTACTTGTACGTCCCACCAGCGTTCGTGTATCCCATGTCGTTATTGATAGCGATACTAAACTCGGATGTGTTTCCCTTGGCTTGGGCGGTGATGAAGCTTAGAACATCTGATTGGGCAGTACCGTTGGTAGCGGGAATCTGGTAGTAGTAAGTCGTGCCAGGCTCAAGGTTTTCGATGTGAACGTCGTGGAAGAATTTGCTGCACTGAGTAACATTCTTCATGAGAGAACAAGGAGGAGTGCGGTCGTAGGTCTTGCTTTTGCCGGTAGCCAAGTTTTTCAAGGCGGAAGCGCTGGTCCACAATAGACTGCGGGCACAATGCCTAGACCAAAAGGTGTTTGGTAGTGGATGTTTATACCGACAGTGGTTTCCTCATGCTTTGCAGGGATATATAACAGCGAGATAACATTGATGTTGTTAGTGGCATTCGCCGAGGCCGGCTTCACGGCTGGAGGCTCCACTACACGGTGGAATCCCTTGCTGTTTCCATGGTTGAGACATGCAGTGAAGCTTGTTGTGTAGGGTAGGAGACACTCCGACATCGTTTACCTTGGAAGGGTTTTGTTTTGCTGCCATTGACAATATTATTTACAAAGTGAAAAGAAGGACCAGGTACTTTGATGCTTTTGACAATCACATTGAACGGAACCGTAAGCGTTTTTTGTCGCAGCAAAAAGAGACTGGTTTGCTAAAATGAACAAAGCTGAATCCCATTATCCACGACGACCAGGTATGGTTCAATAATGCTACCTTGAAATTCAACACAGGGAGAAGGGAGCATTGAGGATCCTAGAAGAATGAGAATCTAAGGCATCGCACAAAAAGATTTAGGAAATACAAAACAGAAACTGTACATTTGATAGGGGTTAAAAATGCAAAAAATGAGGTTCTGCCCGGGCTCGAACCGGGGACCTTCTCGGTGTTAACGAGATGTCATGACCAACTAGACCACAGTACCAACTGTTGAATTATGCTTACAAATAACTACAGCAGAACCTATAGTGTACAGCGTACACACTGACGTTTCACTGTTAGCCCATTCCCCCACTGGCCGATTTATGACAGTTAGGCCTTGAACAGTACACGTAGAGGATCATTGTCGCGATCCCGCGTTTCGTCGCGGATAAGGTATAGAAGGAGACAAACACATCTCTGTTTGTGTCTGAGTTTCCTAGCCCCAGCACTACGGCAGTAACCACAGTTTGTTGACGCACGGCAAGAAGTAAACACTACCTGGAAATACTTGGAAACAAGATTTTTTTCATTTATTATCTTATATGGATGTTTTGCCTCAAAGTGGTAGGATCCTTTTTGGATGCTAGTAGCGTTATCAACAGAGCATTTCTGGGATGCTGAACTAGGAAAATTGACATCGTGCAAAGGGCGACGGAAAACAATACGCCCATTAAATGTTAACCCTGTGTCTTATAATTAATCTCCCATAACCTCTTATAATCAGCCCTCAGACCAGGAAATCTCAACCTTATTTTCTGTAAACGACAAAGCATGATCTAACAACCTCCGAAAATCAAGCTGCCGGTCTTGCAGATGGTTTCGACTCCAACAGCTGCATTTCACCGAGTTATCAAAGCTTTCAATAGCTGAATCCAAAGCTTCGAGGCTATAGCCATAATAGGGCTCGCTAGGCAGGGGCTTTAAGCCGATCTTGGATAGATTCTGGTCCATGTACCCAAGTTGCATGTACAGACATGACCGGCCGTACGTTCCAACTCCATGGAGGTTAAGGCTTTCCCACCGTCGTTCAATCCCGTGGATCAAACTACGAATAGAAGATAATCTTTCTTTTTCTATGGCATCTGTTCTCCCCTGTCAGAGCATTGAACCACGGAAAAGATGTTGCTCAGCTTACCAACAACTAACTTTGGTATGGGTAAGCCCAGTGTGTGTATTGGGCCTCGACTCGTGCAAATTGCGACTTTAATGACGTCTTGTAACATCTGACTCTTTCGAAAGACCAAAGATATCGTCAGTTGGAAGAGTAGGTCTCTCGAATAGAACGGGTTCACGAGCGTCACATCTGGAGAACTCCAAATGTCTGCCCACAGCTCCACTACCTCGTGGCAACCATAGTAGTCCACGAGTACAGCGATCTTTGCAAACATCTCGAGTCCTATCTTACGAGGAACCGGCCTAGCCTTGTTGTGCAGTATGTTCATTAGTAACTGGAATGCCTCACCATCCCAATCCCTCCCCTCAAGTGTCCACTTGTAGCCAGAGTCAGGATCTGGTGTGTTCCATTCTTTGGATAAGGCCTTTTTGAAATAGGACGAGGTATGAATGAGGAGGGCTGAACTTAGCCCGAATCGGAGATGCGCAGATTGCGAGTTAGCTTGGACAAGCGGTGAGTGTTCCTTCACCGTCTCGTGCCATTTTGGTACTACTGCAGCCTCATAGCTCTTCGATGCCTCTGTTTGATACGCCGGTAAGGCATTAGGCCATGGTTCCTCGAACTCGCCCGCAGCGAATGGTGCGTCAGGGCGACGAAGTATAAAAAGTGTATCGCCATCTGAGTGGACTTTGTTGACCGCAGAGATGCCCATGCTTATCTCCAGGGAGGGACTTGTGAGATTTCCTGAAGTAGCACAGGTCACTGATTTGAGAAAGTAATGTAAAGGAGGAAAAGCATGATCATACAAACAAGACAAGTAAACATTGTTTCTACCCCGCACAAGAAAGCCTCAGACCACGTGCCTTGGGACAAACAAGGATGCAGAACCTACATTGAGGCCTCCTTGAAGCCAACCAATGTCGATACTACTTGAAGCGCCCGTCAAGTAGACCCACTCTTTCTTTCTTTATCTTGCGTCCCAGATTGAGTCCATGACGCGAGTAAATGTTAATGTCTAAGGGTCGTAGCTTGTTCCAGGTTATCATTAAACAATATTTTGGTCGAACTATTATAAGATGTAAGATTGGGTTTTGCCTTTCAGTTAAACAAAGACGCGGAAGCCACAATCGGTATCACTTTGTGATTACACTCTGTACCTACTGAGTGACATCCCACATCTTATCAGGTCGAAGAAGAGTTCAGTGAGAATCCAGAATTCGTAAGTCAGCACTCAGTGAGGGGTACCACAACTTAGTCAACATGAATAAAGAGATCCAACTCATAGAAAGCTACTATCAATTCAATTGATCCGTAGGTCATGGTCGCATTTATCTAATTCCAATCAATTTTCTGAGTAGAAGACAATTTGCTACCCTGTACTTACCGATCCAGAGGCTATCTGTCTGTGCTCCCACTGGGGGGCTGGCAATGAACGTATCATCTCGGCTAAGTTGAGGCCCAGCAGAGATGCAAAGGGGAAAGAGGTGATAATATGTGGTCCGGGCCCAGATTGAAAAGAATCTATAAATACCGAGCTATCCTCGGAGTGGAATCCTAACAGGTTAAAAAAGCTTTCCTAGTCCAGTCGAGGCCAGATCGAATGGGAACGCTGAATGGGTTCCCAATAAATTCACCACGCAATATCTGTTGCTCATACTGGGCTACCACCTCAGCCTTCACATCGTCAGAAAGACCATCCAATACTTGATCCCATTTTCCCCACGATTGCATCTTCGTAGAAGCACCTCGATCACCACCTGACTTGTTCTGTTCAGCCTTGCTTGGTACTTTCCAACGCATCACCACAGGAGGACTAATGACAGTCTCTTCTTTGCCGGATGTGGCTGGGCTTCCCTCGAAGCCCAGCACTTGACCCGGCCCGCATGAGGGTCGTTCCTCAGGTGAAGACTCATCAGCGCTTGGAGCATCCATGATAAGAAAGAGCAGGCAGTCTTCTTGCTTTGATGTGCTATCCCAGTATCTGATATGTGGGTTGCGGGAAACAGAGGATTTGGGAAAGTAGATAGGAACGTCTAGTGTAGTGACTGAATTTAGTGTTGGACTTGAGGAGTCTTGACCTGAAGGCATCGCAAGCGAAACTTTGATGATCTTCGGGCTATAAATGAGAGGAGGGAAGGCAACAATGATATTCTCGGCTGTCCACGCAGTGACTATGTATGGCCGGGGAAGCTCTTCAATTGTGCCCGAGAAGCAGTAATTCAGGTTTACAGACGGTCCCTCTGGGAAGAGCTTTAACGAGAGAGAATAGGGATCGAATGTGTACGTGGAGAGGGATACAACACACTCCATGTGCGCCCCTGCGTCGTGGAAGGTGGTTGATAACAGATAGTTATAATCCCCACGTGCCGAGAATTGAAGTTCTGCAGATAAGGTATTAGTTACAATCTATAAATTGACACATCGTGGAACGTACCGCGAGAGAATGCAAGGCCTTTAGCTTTTGCGATGCTTTCTGAGACCTGTATTTTCTTACTCTCAGGATCACTGTCGTGGATGATATCTACCTGGCCAGGCTTACATGATAGTGCCACTACGTCGATCGTCGGGTGACGAGCACCAATAAACCTCGACCACTGGAAGTGGCCTGTCGTAATAGGTAGCCATGTAGGCTTGCCAAGATCAGTGGCTATAATCAAGGACTCTCGATGGTTTTTGCTAGATTGCTGTTGGATGTCATCTGGATCCGAGTCACTATCGTAACTCGAATCCGTGCTTGAGTCATCAGAGGACTCATCAGAACAGTCTGCGTCAGAATCCGTAGTACTGGTCTGTGAAAATAGCAGGTTCCTCGATCGAGTGTTGTTGATGTTCCAACGACCTTGATACGGCTTTGTCGGTGACTGATCACATCTCATACGGAATATTCTCGTCGTTGGGCTGGTTCCGTCTTCAACTGGCTGCGTTGTAACATCGACTTGGACTAGCCTCCATGTCCCTTTCGACTGTATGTCCAAGTCAAGGTCCTTGCGAAGCTCCGGATCAACCATGGACTTTGTAGTCTGACTCCGATAGACGCTCAGATCGTGGGGATCAACTTGCCAGATGTTCACCAACTCGTGACCTATGGCATCCTGAACCAACGTTGTCATCCACCAACTTCCAAGGCCTTGTGCCCGTTGCAATGGAGTTCCTCCTAAGACCTGCATCTCCTTGTGAAGATAGAGGACGGCAGGATGAGTAGACTGGTCATAGGCACTACGCCTAGAAACAAATCTGTATTTACTACCCTCGGCCATTTCTGATTTCGTTGACTGCCCGCCGCGAAGACTCTTGTTGCGACCAATAAATCAGTGTAAACCGATTGCAATCCAGGCCCCTACTGTCAATTGCCTCATGTTTCTAGTTCTTGGCGCCTTGGGAATTGGGGGCTAAAGACGTCCTCGCTTGTTACCATAGGTTGTTGGTTGTAGAGACCCGTATTTTCCACTGAATAAAGATACCTGTGCGAAATTCCCCCGCTTGACGTGACAGAAATAACCAGGATCCCTCTGTTAGTCATATTATGCTCGTACATTTTGTGTTCATCTGACATGGTAACCAAGGATCAGGAATAAGAGGCATCCAAGTAGTCCCCACTTGTTTCCCTCGTTGCCTATTAACTATCGCTACTTGCTATTCTTCTTCCTCTGTTCTTTTAGCTTTCTGTTACTTTCGTCCGACTGCGTTTATAATGGAGGCAAGCCATTCATCGTCACCACATCCCGCAGTGCGGCAAGATTCTTCTAAACTGTGTTACTTTCCTGATAGATCGGTCGCCAAGCGCCACAAACCATGTGACTTCAACACAACCTACCCAACCTGTTGTAATGTTGACGATGGCGAAGATAGGTGATAGCGGCCTTTAACAGTTGGCAATTCCAAAGTTCCCCGCTCAATGGCAGATGTAAAATAGGCCGCTAGGCCGAGTGCCTAGAAACCAGGACCCTCTTTCCTCAGGTAATAGTAACTTAGGGCTGTAGATCATTTGTAACAGTAGAAGGTGGATTTCGGATCTGCAGATCCCGGCGCCATCTCCCGGGACCAGTCAACCTAACCAAGGGGCAAATAAGTGTTAGCGAAGGCTCCTGCTTTTAACTGAATCATTTGTCAATGTGAAGAGCTACTCCCCCTTGGGTAACGAATTCGTTAGCTGTGTTCTGGCCCACACAGAACTGTAGGATACGATTGGATGGAAATCGTCTATGTGGGTAGTGAGGAGGGACTTGTTTTAGCTCATCGGTAATCTCAGCCTTATCCAATTAAACTTTCAAAGATTGACGTTAGTGCCTAGCTATCTACAGCTACTCAGTGGCTGGCAACGGCCCCGTTGTTACAGAATGTTTCACTAGCCAAGCTACCCTACGCAATAATCAAAGAGTCACTAACGAAACATAGAGTAGGGTTAAAATAATTGCTCTATTTGCTGCTTCTGGTATACTATCTTTAATCTAGATAGAAGTTCCCAGACTCTTAGAGCTTTATGTCGTTAGTTAAACGCAGAATCTACCTTTCTTCAGTTGTAAATCAAGACATTAAAGTCGCTAGCCAGCAAGACGAGTCAGGACATTGCCGTAGAAACTCGCCAACTTGGTCACGCCCAGTAAAGCCAAATGACTAGACTCTTCACTAGTAATTAGATCGCTTAGTTATAAGATGACTCTTGCAATCGCGTGTAACTAATTTAGGCTATTCGCGATCAATCAAAGGTATAGGTTGCTCAAAGAGGAATGTATCCACCGGCTATAACCAATTTCATGAGTTCAAACGGTTCTGACGGTACAACCACTCAATCTGGGCTTTGTCTGTACACGTCTGATCGCGAGGCCGGCTCGCTTTAGCTCCATTCCAAAGCCACCTCGACTGGTGGCGGGCTGGCGGGTAGGGCGATCCGAAGCATCGAAGGAACTAGAGGAACCGCTTATCGCGGATCGGTGGGTCCCGTTCATATTGACTCGCCTTGTGGATGCCTCCTCGAGTAGCCTAGATACTGAAGGGAACACCAAGCCTCTTGGGGCTCAGCTCAAGCCCATTCAAGCTAGCTTCACCTGCATGTGGTCTGTTTCAGGTCCCGGAAGAAGGCATCGCGCGTCTCCGCAATGTAATTATTTCTAAGTTTCCCCGAGGCGGAAGTCCCCAATATACATTCCCGGAATGTAAATACTGACCATGATCCCCATGTTTAACATGGCTTTAAACGTTTATCACATTCTTCTTTCTTACTTCCTTCGTACTGGCCGATTACGATGAGGCTGTTCAACGGGGTTTTCGCCCTCATTGTGGTTTCCGTGTCATTGGCTTCGGCTCAGTCTTCCGATTCCTCTGCTATCTTGGCCACTATACCACCGTGTGCTGTAAGTACTTCTGTAGTCAGCTCATAACGTAGGCATATAGACTAACATCAAAAGGTAAACTGTTTAGTTGCGTCTGTCAGAAATTCAACATGCGACCTCTTCGACACAGAATGTACATGCAACAACCAGGAACTGCAAGCCGACCTTGAGAAATGTGTCCTTGCGTCTTGCACGATCAGGGAGTCTTTAAGTGGGTAATCCATCATGCTTCGAGGTACGATGCATACACTAAAACTGAGTAGCAACGAAAAATGCGTCTATGACAATGTGTCACGAACCCATTCGAAGCCGCCAACACGAGTTGCTTGTTATAAATGCTACAATGGGGGTCGTTGCAGGTCTCTTTGTCCTACAACGATTTATGACAAAACTCTTTATGAAGCTGTCTTTTGGTCTTGATGACCTGTTTATCGGGTTATCTATGGTCCTCATCATCCCCTGTATAGTTATCAATGTGGATGGTTTGATCCCCAATGGTTTAGGCCGCGACATCTGGACTGTCCAGCCCGACCAAATTACCAGATTCGGCCTTTACTTCTATATCATGACGATATTGTATTTCACCCTACAGACATTCTTGAAGCTGGCTATGATAGCTTTCTTTCTGCGCATCTTTCCAACACGAGGTGTCCGAAGAGCGTTATACGCGACCGCTGTCTTCAATTGTCTTTACGGCTTGGTATATATCTTCATCGCTGTTTTCCAATGCCAGCCTATCAACCTCTTTTGGAACAGATGGCAATACAAAGAAGACGCGGGGAAGTGTCTTAACATCAACTATATGACTTGGTCCAGCGGAGCGTTTACTGTTGCCCTCGATATATGGATTTTAAGCATACCACTTTCACAGTTAAAGAAGCTCAACCTGGACTGGAAGAAGAAGATCGGAGTTGGCATTATGTTTAGCGTCGGTCTCTTGTAAGTATCAACCATCCATGTCTGCACGCGTCACTATCACTAACAGATACATAGCGTCACTATAGTGAGTATCCTACGTCTTATAACCACGATAAAATTCACTGCAGGTGACGGTGCGAACAACGCAACTTGGGAATATGTTGAGTTCGACGTGTGGTCCACCATCGAAATCGCCACCGGGGTGGTTTGTGCCTGCCTTCCGAGTCTACGACTACTTCTCGTCCGCCTCTTTCCCAGGCTGGGTGGGTCATCAGCCCAGGACTACTATCAACACGACAGCAACAATTTCAACAAGGCCGAGCCTGGCTGCACCCGTTCACTTTCACAGCCCTTGGGGTCAAGCTCAGATGCCGACAAGACGTCCCACGACAAACGCATCGACCCTGTTGGTATCACTCGCGACAGAACTTACGAGGTGGAGTTTGGTAAAAGGGATACTGATGAGACAGAGCTGGTTTATATGAAGGACTTGGACCGCGATCTGGCGAATGCAAAGTACAACGTTTAAACTGAGCCTTTAATTATATATGACGTTCTGATAGATTAATACATGAAACGTACATGTGAGGAGTTAATGAGTCCGATTAGTAGTGTATAAATGCAATGCAGCTCACGGGCGATTAGTAGAGATTATATGAGTTTGTTAAAGTCCAAGTAATCGACTGGTGTCAGCTGTAATTAATTGCCCTCAAGATGCTCCAGCTATTCCTGGACAGCTGACGTTCAAGCGAGAACCCCAGTTGTTGGTGGAGCCCGACACCAAAGCCGTAAATAATATTTCCAAACGCATGCCACCCGACACGTACAGACGCACGATGTCATACAAGTAGCTTAGCCGACAGCCTAGATTGGAGCCAACGGGAGATCAATTACAGAGGGACACGTGCTGTACACAGCCACATAAGCATATGTGGGGGAGCCTGAAAATACAATAACTACTTCCTCATGCCCTCGTCAGGCTGAACCCTACAGTATGCGTTTTTCTTATCGAAGAAGTCTCTTCAAATCTGCGTCAATATGTCAGGTATAGAAGCGGTCGGACTTATATCAGGAGTATTGACTATTCTCGATACGATTAACAAACTCCGACAAACGATCCAAGACGCCCATGGCCTCGACCCGATCTTGCAACAAGCAGCTGACCGCCTTCCTCTTGTTGACGAAATCCTGGAGGCGATCAAAGCTTCCATTGATACAAATGGTGCCGATGACATCGCCTGCTCGTCCATACAACCAGTGTTACAGAGCTGTTCAAAGAAAGCCCATTCTTTGAAAGATATCTTGCAAACCTTTGCAGTCGGTGCGAATGGATACACACCCACATGCCGCAAATATGCCTCCGCCGCGGGATGAGAAAGAGGCAGCAGGTGGAAGACGTAATGTACGGGATATTGAGCGATGTGTACCTGTTGGTAGGTGATAATATGCTGCAAAGGTCGTTACAAACCGAGGGAGAGGAGAAATTTGGTTCAAGGCCATCCTCTTATGGAACAAAGGCGTCTCCGTCGACAGGATCGGACGTTGGCAATGTTGGGAATCAATTCAACAATTTTAGTGGTACACAAACCAACAATTTCTATGGAAAGCAATATGTTGCGGAAACGATCAATTTTCATTAGATTGGAAAGACATAGAGCTCTTATCTGGAAGTAGCAAGATACATGATCTGTCAGAATATCACTGATCGAACCGGTCTTTCAATCGAGCGACTTGCTCAAGACGACAGGGCAACACTGGACCTCTTGGATGCATATCAGACGAAGAGGGATTCGCTCCTCGTTACTCATCTACTGGAGGGGTTCTGCGGGGTGGGGGCGCTCAAGCGGCAGTGCTGGCCTGGCCTTCTAAGTTTCTGGTCCAAATTCCTCTATTTCTTTCTATCCTTACTTTTTCCGGTATGGGATAGGTTTTGTAGGAGTCTCGGTCCTCCTCGTCGCCACTATTATAACGACTGGCAACCCAGTCGAAACATTTACTGGGACTACCAATCGGCAAAACCCCCTCAAATTGGTAGATGACCATTCCTTGATTCCAGGACCCTCTGAGATTAACACATGATATGGATAGAATGATAGCATTCTCCAGTATCTACTGGCTAGGCACTGAGAGGCGATTGTTGCTGCGATTGATCTTGTTGTTTCAGAATTTGAAGAACATATTGTGGTGTATTGAGTTTAAAAGTTTCTTCGATGGGATCCGAAAGGTAATTTGAAGTAGGTGCATTGACATTGATCTATTTCTGTACTTCCTGGAAACGGCTCTAGTCCCGGTATAGTTGTGAATAGTTACTACAGAATTGACTTGAATTGTAAGATGTATAAAACTTGAGTCACCCTGAACTGCACTCACAGACCGTGCTTCCTAAAGCCCTACAACCTACAGCTGAGAGCGCTCCTGCGAATGGACTAATGGAAGCAAATGTCAGCAGAAAGTTTCAAATAAGTGACGATTGATGTAAGAAATGGTGTGAACTTGGGGACTCGTGAAGGTTGATACGGAAAGCTTACAGTTGGTGAGGTGTGACCCAATGCCAATTAACATTTCATCTTGCCGGACCCTCCTTTCGTGCTTAGTCTCGCTTAAAGGATAGCAATATCCGGCCGCGACATGGACCGGAGTATCAGTTTGTTTGTTGGAAGTTGGTTCCGTTGAGCCATAGGTCGCATTAGCGCTTGAAGCATCAGATGTTACGCTGTTTGGAAAACCATGATGAGTACAGCGTGGAATGCGAGGATATGATATGCGAGACTTACGTCTTTGAAGGCATGACTGTGGAGTTCTAAGTGGCTTGAAGGTTCGGACTATGCGGTTTTGCTGAGTTTGGAGGTAGAGATTGAGATGGGAAAAGGGAAGTCCTGGTGAGATCAACGTCGTCTTTTTATAAATCGTCTGATCCAGTGTAGGCGTATAATGCCCGGCCAAAAAGACTTGTCTACTTTCTCTACAGGAAATGAATGGCTTGCTTGTTGAGGCGGACAACACGTTGGATCCCTGTTTTGATCGGTCGTCGTTCATCCTCGACTTCATCTATGTACCACAATGACAAGTGTCTGTTTATATTGAACACCGTTCTTATTGGTCACTGACGATTTGTTCAGCGGCTCATCCCTGCGGATGACGAGGATTAAACTTCCTAGGTTTACGGACCGGAAATGAAACTGCGATAGCGTGGATGTTGACTGTGTCCAGACTCGCAGTCGACACTTCATCTCTTTCTCGTGGAAGTTCTAATGTGAATTCGACATGGCGATTGGTTAGCGACGTTATGTCATTGGGCCTGATAGGTCCATGACGATCTGTAGCCCCTCCTCAAGTACCTTGCCCATAGTCCGTCATGGACGCTTAACGACAGATCATAAACCTTTTGCCCTCCTGATGCCTGCCTCGCATGCAACTCACATCCGCTTACGCAGGCACACTGATCGAAGACTCCCAGAACCGGGCAGCTTTGTTTCAGGCGCATCGCAACGCCACTGACTCTGGTGGGTGGTGACAGGATTGGCTGTTGGCTCTATCGACTAGCTTGATAGGCCAGTGACGTTTTGTGACCCCACTGAATATTGCCATCAGCCCCCTGACCGAGCCTCAACTATGAGCGGTCAGTGTGATTGAGGCGTTCCCAAATTCCAATGGTCTTAGTTGTACGACTACTATTGGACAGTGACGATTTGGAAACCCACTTTAGAGCGATGTGTCAGTCAGAACCAAGCTACACACAAATCTGCCTTGTTGGTGGTTCGCAAAAGGACGTTTCTCCTCCAGCCTGACTTTCGGACATTTAAGAAAGAGCAATGGGGCGCTGATTCTCACTCAATCCAATCTCTCACCACCATCCCACATCTGGATTCTGAACATCAGCATCAATTCATTTTTTGATTATTGCACCAGCGCCGATGTCCCAGTTACCAGTCGAGCTGTGTAATGTTCCACTGGAACTATTACCACAGGCAGGTGAAAACCAATACCTCCGTCTCAGCCAAGATGAACAGTGGGAGCACCTGAAACCAGTGATCATAGAGCTGTATACTGGTAATTATGGGACGAACAACAAACCACTCAAGATCACTCAGGTTGTCTCTTTCATGAAGAAGTACTATCACTTCCAGGCAGCGTAAGAAACATCTTTTGTCAATATATGATTCACGGAAATAGTCCGTCGCCAACGTTTACTGATCCTCTTCTGATTAGACAAAACACATATCCCCACAAATTCCGAGAATGGGGAGTGAGTGACCGCCGTCTAACCAAAGCCATGGTTGACGAGATCGCTGCTGCTCTTGGAAGACGCTCTGCCGCCAGAATGAGTACCTCGAGAATTACACTTAAGCGAGGACCCCACGAGGAGAAGCTCGACATAAAACGAGTCAAAAGGCATCTTGGTGATAGCTCTTCTTCTGCACGACCCGAGACCATACAGTCGGGATGGTATGTTCTATGTGACTTATTATGGTTCATCCTAGTAACCCGTCCCACTCAGGCTATCATCCTGGCCCCTGCCATACGCTGCGTTCGTTTCGGCACTGCCGAAGATCCCGGAGGCCGCCTCCCCATACGGGACACAGGCGGCAACGCCTGGCTACTTGATGATCAACGACTCTGATGCAACATCCCCCCACGGTGGAGGTGCAGGCCCGTCTCCAAACATGGAACTTCTTCTACAGAAAGCGAGAGATGACCGAACAAGTCTGTTTCTCCAGGGACGTTTGAAAGATCTTATTGTTAGCATGAGCCAAGATGATCGAAGGTAAGTCTATACCAATATCTTTCCATTAGACCCTATGAAGAAAGGCTAACAGCTCAATACTTTAGGATCTGTGTTGACTACTTTCATGAGTTCTATATGCACGGCTTCATTACTGCGAAGAATTGGGGATCTCCACCGTCAGTCGTGGACATCCCTACACCACCTGCCTTCACACCGTCAGCTTTCCTCCAATTTCCCTCGAGTCCATTACTGTCGGATTCTCCATCCCGAGTGAAACCCATAAACCCTCCAACTCCCCTATGCCGTTGGTGCATCCGCGTGAAGGAGGTACGATATGAACCTCTTCCCGACAAGCCACCCGATACGGACACGACACCGACTTCATTTGCGGAATCTCTACAAACGGCTATCGCGACTGGAGAGTTTACAGAACTTCAAAATGATAACTTGCCTCTTTCACATGAGACAATCATTAAATCGTTGTCTGAAAATCCAATTGCGCTGCAATTGGACGCCTGGAAACTGGCTATCATGGCCGGCAACACCGAGTTGCTACTGACTCTGTTCGACGAATATCTCGACCGAGGCAAGGATCTTCCTGACGAGATCGAGACGATCTACCCTATCACCTTGCTGCTTCATTCCTCAATGCAGGTGGGCCATGTTGCACAGTCTTCGGGGCACTAGCGGAGTATTGCCCGCGGTCATATTTGCTTCGACACAATGTGAACGATTTAGGACACACCATTCTTGACTCCCTCCTGATTTCCGTTCTACGCTCACACACAAGTGTACGTCCGGAGACGGTGAGTCATGAATTCGGTGCACTTTCCAGGTTTCCAGGAGAGGAGAAAGACTTATGTGGCAGGTGGGATGTCGATAGTCCTGAGGTACGCGAACTGTTCGCGCAAGGACATGCTCGAATACCCACCAGATGGAAGCATGCTTTCTGTCATTCCTCTGTACAAGCAGTATGCCATTACGCTATGGTGATATTCGGACCTCAGGCAAGTCCCGAAATAAACTCCCCGAGTGGTCTGTTCCTACGTCGCTGCACAGAGTGCGGTATGGAACTGAAGTTGGGTCCACTCCATACTGTCGTTGTCACGGCGTTCTTTCTCGCTCAGTCAGGAATGCCAGGGGAGACTCTATTCGGACCACTAGCAATCTTAGTGTGTCTTTTGATTATGGGTGTTGATGTCACTATGAGGGCGGATGTGTCAGTTGAAGAGATCATAGGGTCATCGGATGTAGGCTATTGCCGCCATCGCGCATTGACAGCAGCTGAGATGATGCGGTATGTTCCAGACAGCGTTGTTGAGAACTGGAGCGATGCCTGTCAGGCTGGCTGGGACGCTCTGCTGCATACACTTATCAAAAGCAGGACCCCTTCCCCCGATAATGATGACGACAGTGAACCGGAATCAGAAGTCTCTGGTGACGACTCAGATGTTGATTCAGGACACACCGAATGTGAGATTTCACATTTCTTTCACGGGGATACGAACATCAAATGCAGCAACCAAAGTATCGGACTTCTGTGGGCTACAATACAAACAGAGTTTCTAACTTATCGCCGCACAAAGGTGGGTGATCACTGGATCTCTGACAACTTTCGGATGAGTGCATTACGGGCATGGCTTCGGGATGAGGTCGAAGAGTTTGACACGCCGCTAGTAAGCAAAGGTATGATGAATGTCCACTCAAAATGCGGTTGGTTTCCAGACCAACGCAGCCATGCCAAGATCTTTGCAACAGCTTCAGATGTTTGTGCTAAGTGGTTCGCTAACATGGACGATTATACAAGGTCAACGTTTGTGCCTGCTCCGGATCTACAAGCGTTGTGGTTTTACGATTATTAGATATCTAGATTGGAATCCTACATGCGGTAACATATAGATAGCTTAGTTAATTGGTATCGGTTCTTATTTAACTAGTCGTGAGCTTTCCATATTTCATAATCCGAAAGACAGGATTTAGGCTGTCTTCCATCCCACGAGTAACTTGCCTATGACTTCTTGTAACGTGACTGTGCTACTCGGGGTTTGCTTGTAATATATCTGGTGATAAAGATGCCTATAATACATACTTAATAAAACAACACTTTTAATTACACAAACTGCTATTAATAGTCACCCTTTCTGATAAACCTTATCCTTAACAAGGTCTAAACCAAGGTACGTTATCGTGCATTAGTTCAGCTGCAGGAGCGCTCTCAGCTATAGGACTTTCCGAAGTGGGTCCGATCTGGGGATTTAAGGTAGTATCGGAGTTTGGTATAGTAGTTCCTGAAAGCATAATAACATCCTTGAAGCATTCACAAAGGTTGTACAACTATTATGTATACTAAGCGACCGTTGTTTCTATTTATTTTAGGTATCAAAAGACTAATACATCAAGCAGGTCCTTGTGGTAGTCAAGATGTATGGAAACAGACTTTGAAATAAACCTTGTGTTTTTGGAAATAAAATATTGATCATTATCCACCGACTGTAACCTGGCATCGTTTGTTCACATGTTTCCGTATAGCCTCAGATAATCTTTCACGTTTCCACGATGCTTCGATAGGTAAGATTGCAGAAACCTCAGCGCACCTTGTCGCTCGCAAGTCGTCAATGCTGATGTCAGTGGTACTGCCGCAATTGGTACTTGCCAAGCTTTCAACAAATTACTCGTTTCTTTACAATTTAGACTATGATAGATAGCTGGTTGAAAGTCCTGCTGTGCCGCGGCGATTCCTTGTTTAGGCTACCCCGCACCCTGTGCTTACAACAGGTTCAGGAGGAAGCGCGTCATTTGGCCAACTCCGGAAATTGAACTGTACAGGGGTTAGATGTCGCGCAATACAAATGTCAGCCTCGCTACCAATTTTAAAACGAGACAATCACAGCTACCCTCACCATGCGTCTCGTCAACACCAAAACCATTGGCCTTGAGTTTTTCCCAGATGAGATTGTTCCTGACTACGCGATTCTGTCTCATACATGGGAGCAGGAAGAAGTCCTGTTCCACGACATAGGGCACGATGCCGCCAAATTGAAGAAAGGCTATGCAAAGCTCAAGAATTGTTGTCGTATGGCAAGAGAAAATGGCTTCGAGTATATCTGGGATGATACTTGCTGCATCGATAAAGCAAGTAGCGCCGAACTCTCTGAAGCTATCAATTCGATGTATCGTTACTATCAAGGGGCCACCATCTGTTATGTATATCTTGCAGACGTCCCTCCGGAGTCCTCAGTGACCGAAATCTCGAACAGCCGTTGGTTCACGAGAGGGTGGACTCTGCAGGAGTTGATCGCGCCGACTGAGATGATCTTCTTTGACAAAACATGGCATGAGCTCGGTACCAAAGCAAGCCTTGTAAATGTCTTGTCAGAGAGGACGAGCATTCCGGCCGCGATCCTGAATGACAGTGAACAGTTGGAGAACACTAGCATCGCGCAAAGGATGTCTTGGGCAGCTGATCGGGTGACAACAAGAAAAGAAGACAGCGCATATTCCCTGATGGGTATTTTCGGAATAAACATGCCACTACTCTACGGTGAGGGCGACAAGGCTTTTTACAGACTTCAAGAAGAGATCATACGATCCACTGATGATCATAGTCTTTTTGTTTGGAGATCTGCCACTTCTCGAGGCGGCTTACTTGCCCCCACTCCGGGCGCCTTCAAAAACTCGGGTGACATCATTCCTTGGAACCCATTCGCAGCTTACAACAGTCCAATCACTATAACCAACAAGGGTGTTCACATGGAAGTCCCGTTTATCGCTCAGGATGTGACCGGTCGAAGCCTCTGTGTTTTGTGTTGCACGACAATCGGCACAAGGGACAAGGTCCTAGCGATCCATCTCAGAGATTTGTACCTAACAATGGAACACTTCGAAAGAGTCATCACTGACCAATTAGAGTGGATCGATCTCAATACGTTCAATCTTGTCCAATACCCCGTCAGGCCCCTTTGCATCAGGCTCCAGGCACAAGCATTGGTTCGCAAGCCCAGACAAGACAAAGAGGGAGATAAACCCCCACCATACACGATGAATCTCGCCAATACCCATCTGTCGATATCGGAAGCCGCTGCCTTGGGTGACGAAGGAAGAGTGTGGTTCCTTTTAGCTCAAATGCCGGTTGGGTTATCTGAAGCCGTGTTTAGTGAAGCTCGATTAGCCATTTCACGCGCCGCTCGAGAAGGGCACGAACGCTTGGTCACCCAACTGATGACCAGGAGAGACACAGCAGATCTGCTTGTCGACGAACAAGGTCGAACGGTCCTCTCATATGCAGCAGAAGGTGGCCAGGAATCAGTCATTAGATCCATTCTATCCAGCGCTAGAATCAAGCCCGATGCTCGGGATATACACGGACTGACAGCCTTGTGGTATGCCATTTCGAATGGACATAGCTCTTGTGCAAAGATACTTCTGAAGACGGGCTTAGTCTCTGGTAATGTTGGTGGCGAAGGCGAGACGCAAAGTGCCCTGTGGCTAGCTACAGTTGCTCACGACGTCGAGCTTGTCAACATGCTTATCCAGAGCAAGACCCTCATAGGCAACACAGCATGCGAGCCAGCCCTCTGTAAAGCTGTAGCCAACAAGGACGTTATCACAGCCAGAGCTCTCCTCCAAGGTGGTGCCGATCCTAACAAAAAGGATTCCAAACGGTACACACCATTGCACATTGCATGCAGAGATTTGGATCACAGCATGATAAACCTTTTGATAGCGTATGGGGCAGACCCAGACATTCGTGATCCTTCAGGCAAAACAGAACTAGCATTCGCGACATTGCGAGGAGATATCGAGCTAGTGAAATGTCTGCTTGAGAATGGCACGAATCCAAAGACAAAGTGCACGAATGGAAAGACGCCGGCGTCTTATGCCCAGGGACAAGAGATGAAGAGTCTGTTTGAGGGGCCGAGATGGTATAAAACGTTGCTTGATAGGACTAGTACGGATCGGTCATCAATGGGCAATCGGCGTGAGAACTGTTGATAATCATTTATATATCTAAGATAACTACAATTTAACTAGCATCCAATGACAGTAATGTATTCAGAAGCATACTGCTAACTAATATGGGAAACGACCATGATGCTTTAGCACCTTGGTCACTCTACAAGTCAGGATCTGGTGACATCTCGTGAGGTAGGGGGTATATTTGGCAACTGGAGTCAATACCATTATCCCGATAGTATTCTTCGAGCCAATCTCGAAAGTCAGCCTCGTCACGGAAGCCAATCTCCGCTGTATATCTCTTTGAAATTCTTAAGAGCTCTTGGTGAATGAGAGAAACACCGGCTTGCTCAAACACACCTCTCAATATCGGACCGCTGAAGTGGCTAGAATCGCTCGTGATCCTTCTCAGCCGAGGAAACATCTTTGATTTCTGCTCGAGGAGGCGCAACATGTCTTGGTAAAGCCGGTGGTTGGGAGATGCTGGGAGGTTTTCACCAACAAGTGTAAGCGACTCAATGTTGGTCGGGAGGATATCGATAAGTGATTGATGTTCAAATGCTGTCGAATCGCAGCCGTAGATGGGGCGGGCTGCTAGAAGTAGCTTCTTGAGTTTTGTGAATGATTTCAAGCTTGGCATTGGCTCTCTCGCATCGGACGGTTTGACCTGGAAGTCGAGGTGCATCGACTCCAGGCTCTCATGGAACTTTGGCTGATCCAGATATTGAACAAAGGTCAAGATGTGAGGCTCTGCAGATGTGTAGGAAAATGTTGTTAACTCTCCTGTGCATTGGGGCAGATAGCGGGCAGTTGGGCCATGTCTACCCCAACCACTTAGGAGGTTAAGACATTTAAGACTTGGTATGTCGGGCACGTGACCGTTTACATGCCCACCCGATATGAGTGTCTCGAGACTTGTAGCACGCGACAATAGCTGCGGTATCGCGTGGTAACTTTTAAGTGTTTTCAGCCCCAGAGTGGTGATTCCAAGAGCATCGAGAGTCAGCAACGATACGTCAAGCCGCCAATCGTCACCGTTCTGAATGTCACTGGTCCTGATAGATCCACCACCACTCGTAACACCGAGGTACGTCAAGTTCGGTAGTATAGCGAACATCATCGCCAAAAGCTCACCTGCCATGACAGGCAAGCATTCCCCGAACTTCGTACCTTCAGGAGTAGACCTGCCCAAGAGAAATGATTCTCGATTGGCGTCGGTGGACGGGTCTTCACCATTGCGGGACTTTTCGAGTATGGCGGAGCCGCTGGTACCAAGTGAGTTGGCACATTTTTCGAATATCGCGTGGCCTCCAAAGTAGTTCAAGTCGTTGAGTACCTCCCACTCCAAACTGACGACTTTAACTATGCGACCCAGATCCGGACGAGAAGCAATAGTGCGAAGAAATGGCAGTAATCGATATCTCACGTTTTTACTGCGCGACCGATATCCAATATATTCAATGCCGTAATAATGAAAGAGTACTGGTTGACAAGCATCGCGAAAGTGACGAGATACAAAACAGAATTTATACAAGTCTGTAGTTGCTTGCACTGAGTTGTCGACACCAAAAGGTTGTTTGTGTTCACCACAGCAGTGACCGCAGAAATGACTAAAAATGAGGCGAAAAACCTCGGGTGGTAGTCTTTTGAATGGGTCAGGTGCTGGATCAAGGGGTGGCTGGTGGCTCATGGTGGCTGCTAGTGGGCTGTTGGGGAAAGTTGTTATGGAGAATAGAGACATCCACAGGAGAGGACACAGGCGTTAATAAATACACAGACTGGTGCTGTTGGTTGATTCCTTCTGAAACTCTAGTGAGTGCATGGATCATATAGTCACCAAGCCACTAAATCTGTCTCCACTATAACTAGATTATTCAGTGGTAACGCATTGATACTGGATAACACGAACAATCAAAGCTGAATAAACTACCACATTAAGCTTCACAAAGACCGGTTACTCAATAGCGATGAAAAATAAGATGAGATAAATATTGAGAAATTAATCAAGCATGATAAGCAGTAAACTAGAGCTCTCCCATCTACCGACTGTCTAGATACCAGCTTCCAACCAATATTGTACACAACCAACATCCTGAGATCCTCCAACACCGCCGTTATCACCTGCAAAAGGTAAGTTAGCCATCATACACAATAGAACGTAATGATTCAAGACCTGTACTCACATTGACTCCAGGTCTCCCCGAATACAAAAACACAGCTTTCAACTCCGTCATCCTCATTCAAGGGGTTACCGTGATCAACATCTTCATTTTCGGCGGTGCAGTCCTTTTTCCAAGACCAAGTAAATCGATGTTTGATACCAATATAATCTTTGTACTCCCACTCAATTGGATCGTCTTCTGGTGTCATATGCCAACCCTTCTTGCTCATATCGCTACATGCTTTGTTGATCTCGAAAGTTAAAGCTTCTTCTTGAACGCTAGCGTGTCCTGGGTAGTCTTCTTCTTTATTGCACTGAAGGTTGTGTACGCCAAAATAAGCGTTGCTTTGCTTGGGCTCCAGTTCCTTAGTAGATGATTCTGGCGTGGTTGTACTAAATAGAGTCGTGGTACTTGACGGCTCAGTAGTAGTAGTAGTGGTGGTGGTGGTGGTGGTTGTCGGTGTCGTTGAAGGCTGGAGCGTACTGCTCGAAGGGTCGAAAAGGGCTTCTCGGTTAGCCTGATAGGTGTAATTACCACAGCCCACGTCCAGAGTGCCCTCAGGGGCCAATCTATCCCAGAAAGGTACAGTACATTGGGCTTTGAGAGCACCAAAAGCTTCAGAGCAAGAGAGTTTACAATCGCCATCTGCACCAGTCCAGTCAAAGTTGAAGACATATGAAGCGCACAAGCTTTGGCGGGCAAGTAAACTCCGTTCGACCTTCCCCTGTACATCTTCAAAGGTGAAGTTCCTCGTGGCGCGCTGTGTTTCGTCCTCGTTCACCACGTTACAGAAGGGTCCTGAGAAGAGCTCCAGACACTCAAGTGGGCTGTTGACGAGAATACCTGATTCACAATCCGCTTCTGGTACTAGTCCTGGTGCAGCGAACATTTCTAAGAAGTAGATTACTAGAAGGCAAGGCCGACTTTTAGTAGTATAGAAGGGGTAAGGACTGCTTTTGTGGAATCAATCCACACGGTTCCATCCAGAATCCTATCTGACGTTCGAGTGTACTCTCTTATCCTTTAGCATAGAAGCGAGGTCGAGCCAAGAAGACTGCCACCTGGCAGTGTACCTATACCTGCACTAACCAACGACGTAACATGCTCGCACGAACTCTTCTTTTCCTTCCCACTGAACGTGACTTTGTAGTTTGCTACAAAGACATCCCCATCTTTAGATGTAGAAGAGCCGATAAACGACGGAATTTCTACCTTGACTCTTTTATTGTTGCTGCAAATACCGTTGGGCGCGCAGAAGTATTCAACATATTCCTTCTCCTTGCACGATCCGGCAATAACGTCCCTGATTTGAGCAAGGTAATCCTTGAATTTGTCGTCCACGCCTTGGTTGGTAGTACCATCGATAGTCACACATGCGTGGCTGTCACATGCCTTCTTGTTAGCATCGCACCCGACTGACAGGCGATCTCCCTTGTCTTTGTCGAACAGCTTCATATAGCTTTTGCAAGAGTACAGACCCTCTCCAAGGTCCACCATATTGACCTCGGGATGAACTCAACGTCGGTTGACAATCTCTCGAGCTTCTCAGCGTCGATGGAGAATTTGAGACAAGTTCCATCTGCACTGGTATAGAGAGATTCGCCGCCCGATATCTTAGCCCCAATGGAACAATCGTCGAGAACCCTATGGAAAAGATCTTTACACTCGTTCTCTGGCATGGAGGTGGGTGATTTGCAATCGTCGGCTGAGGAAAAGAATTTCACTGTGAGAAGACCGGTGGTCCAATCCTCATGTTCCTCTGGCTTCATATCCCGACAGTAGCGAGTAGTCCAGACCTTGAACATGTTTTTGACAGTGTCGGTATACTCAACGTCGCCAGATGAGCATAGCTTGTCGGCTCGTGGAGCAAGGTCAAGGGGTTGCGAAGCTACCATGGTCATCTGGCTAATGGTAGCAACAACTAACGGAAGAGAGAAGAGAGCCATTGTGTCGGAACGGAATTTTGACCTTCAAAAACCTTAAATAGCAGTTTTCGAATTGAGGAAAACGAATGTAAGCATTCGAATTATTACAAGTTATATAAATCCTTTTACTATTAATATATTAAAGACCTATCTGAGTCCCATGGGCTAAATTCCTACTAAGAGAATAAGGTATACATCCTGTTTCAGTTGCATTGTCAAAATAAGTCATAGGTCGCCCTAATTATCCTATTCCAGCAGGTAACACAATCACTGATCTACTGTCTCAGCGCTTTGTTCAAGGCATATCATGCATCGCCAGGCAGTGTAAGCTTATTTTTAGCGCTGTCCAACTGTGAGCGAGAATACCTAATCTGCCATACAGGTCACAGACTGCTACATTATGAAGTAACTTGGCCGCATCTACCGCTCGCAGCTGGGTTATCCCCGGTACATAATCGTATTCCCACACGCCTGGCAGCTCAGCCGCAAGGCTGATTTCCCTACGTAGCACGTTGGCTTAGCCACACAGCCCTACGCAGCGTGACACTGAAAGTAGACAAGCTCCTGAAAGTCCTACAGGTTATCAAATAAATACAGTCCCTGGTACTACAGAGGACTCCGTGATTGTCTCGGGCTCACTTTGTTCAGCGTCCACTTGTTAAATTTGACAATGTCGAACTTTTCCCCAAGTTGTAATTTTCTATCCCTGAAGGTTCTTGAAGGTCAGTCATCAAGTCGTACAGTTCAAATCAACACAATTAAATAACCACAGATTTCTCTCCCTGAAAGTTGATGGCTGGGCCTCCTCTGGTCTGGGATCAAAGTGGTGATCCACAAGAGGCACAGGCTCGCGGAAGAAAGTACACTTTCCGGCTCGTTAATCATTAATTTATTCTTCCAGTGTTTATTAAGCCTCTAATTAATTCTCGGAGATAGTTTTGCTCATCTTTAGAGAGCCAGTAGATATAGTAAAAACAGGGAGTAGCGAGAGCGATTGCGTCCCAAAAACCGCCTAGGGCGATGATTAGAAAGGCAACTGCTTTCAATTTTGTTAAGACATTTGCAAGAGCTTTAAATAAATAAAGGGAAGTAAGAAATATAACGGAGTTGGGGAGTAAACGGAGTCTGTTGAGAGGCTCGGCCTCTCTATATATATGTCGAGTTAGCTTGAGAGCTGTTGAGCACCAAAGGCCCCAGAGCCCAAACTGGACCATATTGCGGCTAACGGTTTCCGGGACGCCGACTTGTATACTGTATTTGGGCAGATACGAACGTCATCTTTTCAAGTGAGGGGATACGGGTGGATCTGGTGTGAGAAATGAATGTAATGGCAGGCGGTGGAGTGAGAATATAGTGGATAGGAGGATTCAGTGAATACGCGGATGACATCAGACAAAAATGGCTACACTGTAACCCAGAGACGATAGTTCGATAAATTCACATATGCACTTGAACGTTCGGGCTAGACCAACTATCAATTAATCCGGAAGGCACGGCTGTGTATTTTATTTATGTCCTCCTTCCTTCTCGTATATGCATGTGCAGCTGATGCTGGCTGTTTCCCTGTCTATCCTGTCGAGCATTGCCCTGTGAGGGTAGAACGTGCAGTTCAGTGAGCCTATCGCCTCAAAGTAATGAGGTTAGCTTGGACAGGGATATGAAGCACAAAGTATCCGACTGGCTAAATTACCAAGCCCGATACTCCGACAGCCCTGTGCTCTGAATCCCGTGGTGTCTGCCCATGCCGCGATCCGAAGCTGACCACACCATTGAGGCTTTGCTGTTACATGAAACGCTCCATGCGCAACAACTAAGACAGAGGATCATCGACGGTAGGGCACCTTCCTACAACTGCCGTCTTACGTGAGATGGACCCCAAATTAGTCTGGGGGATATCCGTTCCTGAACTCAATAACGCCGAGGGGAAAATGCATTAACCAAGTCTAGTCTGCAAGCAAAACCTGTCTCGTTTTCTTAAGGCACAGCTTTATCCTCGCCAACACTAAGCCAGACGAGATCTAGAGTATGCCCATTGTAGTTAGCAGATGGGATTTTGTGCGGCGCGGCCCGCAGGGATATACCCAAGAAATTACCCAGACAAATCAGCAGCCGCCGATGAGTCAATTGGTGGAAACCATGTTTACTGTTCTAGGTACGGAGCTTCACCCCGGGGCTGTTGTCCGAAGCTCAACCTTTCGTGGAGAAAGAGATCGTCAAAGGTCCCCAAACAAAAGTACGACCTTGTCAGCCCTAGTGCTGCTGTCTGTAAGATACAGTGGAGATGTCTTCAAAATTAACAGGGGTCGGCCCTATGAATGCCGGATTTAGACGCTAAGCCCTCGGGCTTTTTGTGTCTGTGCGACGACCCGAGGCCGATTGAGCCAGCCTATCGTCCCTCATTCAGACTGAAAAGTCTCAACCATCCGTGAAACTCTTACTCAGGGAGCATAGATATGAATCCTCAAGGACTGTGAGATTTCTGAGAATGATGAACTTAGACGAAGCCGTGCCAACGCATACTAGAAGTGGCAAAGTACGGAGATACAACTCGTAGGACCCTGAAAGAGAAATGTGGTCCTTCCTGTTGTGCTCTAGCCCGGCGGCAATTCACATGAAGATGCAGCATCACGGGCCCTTTATTTGCACCGGCAGAAATTCACATGTGGATCATTGAGGAAAACAGCTCCTTCGGGTCCGACTTGTCATGAGTAGTCCGAACTGCGGCGTATGATTGACTTGTTCATCAAACTCTGTTCTATGTTTACTCCTCGTTGAGTAACTGATGTTCCTATTCACAAAGGTTCTAAGCCAGATGATCATTTTGAGGCAATGATTTCCCCCGTGCTAGTGCATGAATACCCCTATGGCTATGCTACGTAGTATTGACCTATGAGAGTCTACTGCTCTGAAGTCCCTAGATCCTTTTACGGGGCTACCAATGAGATTCGTAGTATCGTGAAACGCTTGAATCCTTCCTATGCTGTAAGAACAAGTCATCAAAGCATCGATAGCCAGTGAGAATAGTTCTATACCTATCTCAAGGACTTTCGAAGGATTCGAATGCAGGAGGCAAAGTGCAGACTACCTAGTCGGGCCTCGAGCGATAGTCCGAGTATCCCGTTGCGAGTATTCCGTTGATCACAGTTTGGACGATCAATGAAAAGAAGCATAAGCAAATTCAACCTTGGCTGATCTTCTATAAGAACCCCAAAGCTCACCCTCAAATCGAACCATCTCATCCTCCACTCAACAGTCTATCCATTACTACTCCATCACTATCCGCAACCATGAAGGCTACATTCTTCGTCTCCCTCATCCTCTCTCTCGGCGTTGCTGCCACCCCCGCTGTCGACACTACCACCATCGAGGACGGTGGCTATACCTACACTGGTATTGACAAGGTACGCAATGCTCCTCATCCCGTTCCCTTTTCACCGTGCCTTCTTCGTCAACATGAAAGCTAACTCAATGGCTTCCAGCCTCTCCTTGCTCTCCGTGGCCTCGAAGCACGATGCGACTGCTTCCCCTGCTACTCTCCTCACGCTGACTGCAGCCCCGGAAAGTGCCAGTGTGCTGGCGACTACGGCTGCTGGTCTTGCGGCGGTGGACGTATGCAGTGCCAGCCTGGCCCCGGCTCTGGACAGTGCTGGACTTAAGCTCTAGCTGCCTGGCTGAGCCAAATGCTGTTACTGCACTCTTTTCGCTATTCTCTTGTACGAGATTGATGGGGATATTTGGTCTCCTCGGTACATAGACGCTCGTTTATAAATTATATCAATTGCATCAACGAAACCAAAGTCTTATCATCTGTTCTATCTCACCGATCCCATGGAATCCTGGGCCAACCAAGGGACGAGGCCCTCTAATCCAGGTCTTTGGACACCTTCTCAACCCAAGTGAAATGTGGATTAAATCCAACATGCAACGTAGTAGGCTGGAGTCCAGTCACGTTTCGAAACATGACCTCCCGGTGAGGATACTCCGGCAGCGTGAATTTCTCGGGCTTACTAATTCCCTTGCCACCCTTGCCAAACTTTGACGCGACCTCGTAGATCTCGCAGTTCACAGTTACACGCCTGACCTTGGAGTGATCCTCCCACCAAAACTTCTCATCGTCCCTGACATTAGCTTTGACGAGAAAGCCCTTAAGAACCGCATGGAGCAGGGGCTTTGTAGGATCTTGATTATCATGACGGTAAGAGTTTGCCCAACTGTCTGTGCACGAGAACTCGATAACCTCGAGGTTAGAGCCGCGTGATAACGATTCTGCTAGTCCATCCTGTTTCGGTCTGTTAGCAAATTGTACATGACGTGTCTAAATGTCTCCTTACCAAGTCCTTTTCCTCTGGGGAGATATCAATCTCTTTCAGATGAGGTAGATTATCAAGCAGAGTCGCGACAGTAGCTGGCTTCAGATATGGTAGTTGGTAGCCGCTAGTGACTCCTCCATACGATATACTGAGCTTTTCTAAATCTTTGTGTTTTAGGATAGCCTGAACAAGATTGCTCGGAAGTCCCGGGTTCTCGGTGACTTCGAGTTTGTATTGCCCATAATCGTCAAGATTCAGGGTCCTCAGAGTGTTGAAAGAAGATAAAAATTCACACTTGACGTCCGTCATCTCTTGTTTCTGGCTGTCGGATATATTCCATCCACGAACTCCCATATCGAGGGCTAGGCTCTGCAATTGTACATCGTAAGCCGAAGTTGCAGTCAAGAAGAGCTCGGTCAATTGTCGGAACAGCACAGGCGAATCATCCGGTAACGACTTGATGTTCAACTCCTGCAGCGCGACAAAGTCAATTGCCCTCACCAGCGCTTGAATATGATTTCGATCGAATTCGTAACCATGGCTGCAAATAGTGAATGACTTAAGAGATGAAAGGTAATGCTTCTGATCTTTGGATTTTATGACTTGGTCCCAATTGTTGAAAAAGTCGAACTGACTGCTGGTTATGTCCAGAGTCTTGAGCATGGATCTAGAATTAAGCAGGAGAGATCTGACGGTATCGGTCTGGTAACCAGCACTTATGACTAGATGTTGCAAGTTCTTGATTTTACGCAAAGGGTGATAGTCAAGGTGTTCATTATCAAGAGACAACGCTTGTAGCTTTTTGTACCCAGCGAGAGATTGTGCCATTGACCTGGAGGTAATGGTTAGCGTTGGCTGAAAAGCTGAGCAAAAGCTCCTTGAGTGGCAACTCACTCGGTGAGACATAGAGCCTCAAATACCTGAACATTTTTCATGTTTTTCATTGCCTCTTCGATGTAGCGATGCACGATGTAATCATGCTTTCTGCCAGCATTGACAACTCCCACAACAAGCTGCTGTACATAGTCTGCACAGGCAGGTATTTCATCGGGCTTGAGGTCAGTAGGATATAGATCTTTCTGGCCCCTGTAAGTGCCCTCTTTCTTCAGCTGCTTCCTTTGTTTTATGCTCAGGTGAGGCTCCAAGGTGCGAATAGCCTTTGCGATGTGGGCGTGAAACATTGCAGCAACGGAAATGCGCTCGTAGAGCACTGGGGCTGTGAGAGAGTAGTACGTTTTACAGGTTTTACCGAGACGATTAAGAGTGGCCTTGTCTTTGATCTGGGTAATGTTAATTGCAGGCCAATTGGCCTAGGGTAAGTGACTTACATTGTTAAAGACAATGGCAAACATTTCTGGAGACAAATTGGAGAGCCGGTCTATTTTCGGAATGTCGCGCGCTTGTTTTGTTGCCTTCTTCTTGCTCGCCCTTGATGCAGCCTTGGTCGTGTTCTTCGCGACCTTGGCTTTTGGTCCGGAATCTGATACAGCAGCCTTTCGCTTGTTGTTCTGTTTTGGCTGTGGAGGTGATGGCGGCTGGTCCAATTCTGGTTCAGGCTCAATTGGAGCCGTAGCCTCTGTCCTGGCCAGCCTTGAACTTCTTCTTAAAGACATCTTTTTGGCAACGCGGAGTGAAGTTGTGATGTAAAAGGTATTGGATACAGATCTAGATTGGATGAAAAAGGGATGGATGCATTATTATAGGAAATAAACTGGCCCAGGCACCAGCGCGCAGCCTGGGCGTAAAATTCCGAGCTAGTATTCTTTTCGGCGACCAAATTTACCAGACGAAGGTGGAGTCAGTTCCAGTAAAGAGCTGGAGTAAGAATTTAGGCAGCCTGAGCTAAGAATAGAGTCCCACAAGGTCAGAATTGCAATGGTGGGACTATCCTCAGGGACCAAAAAGACACAGACGCGTCTCGACCCGGAAACCGCGTGTGATTGATGTGCCGATGGCCAGGACTCGCTGACTCACTCTGTCCAGCCAATCATCGACAGGACCAAATTCCTAGCATAAAATCGAGCTGAGCTTGAAGACAATTTCAAGAACAAAGGCTGGAGATGGAACGAAAATACAATCAGTATAGAAATATTCAATCAAACAAAGGTCTTGCTTAGATCGCTCTTGTAGGTGACGCGACTACTGGGAGTTTTTCAGTAGTGTACCAGGTGATGGCGTAGGCCTGATGTTTGATGGAGATACACAGGCAGATGCTTATTAAATTCAATACCAATTGTTTTCTCAACTCAATGCAGTACATCTGTGTATCTTCACACAATTCAATACAGAATATCACATCGAAATCTGAATATAGTCTCTTTTAATTGCCGGTGGTAGGCTTTCGTGCTATTCATATTATCCCAGGAACCTGCAGGTGTAGGGTGAGTGGAGATATCACGTGCTGACGGCACAGCCACTTATGTGGCTGGATATCTTTCAGCCACAACTTGTAGCTGGTCAGATGCGTGCCCAAAAATGGGTCGTGTCTCTTTTCATTGACGTCATCAGAATCCAGCTGGCCGTTGAGTGTGTTTCATCACCAATGAAGAAAAGGTTGCTTGAGCAATGTCTTCTGCTTTCCCACATTCTAGACTCCGTAATGAACGTACGGAACCCATTGAGGCAACTTGACAACATCATCCTCGTCTTCTTCATCGTCCATCGCAACAATGTCACGAGGGTCCCTCTGGCCTTTTCGTCGACCTTCGATAGCCGGCCTGGCCTTCCTCTTGCGACTCGGGCCTTGAGCTTGTTCGTCAAACCACTGCTCCCGCAAGTCTAGTATCGCCTTGTGCAAGCCCTTACAAACGGACTCATCAGCCCCCTCTCCTCGCTGTATGGCTTCGTAGGTTATTCGCGCAACATCAACACTGACGTCATCCCCGACCTCCCAAAGAGTCCCGATTACATGACGAAACCCAGCAACTTGAAACGCACTGATAAGATGTATACTCTCATCCAAGAACTTCTCGTGTGCGATTTGACCGGTACCACAAGCAGAGAGGTATGCTAAGAATGGCGAATATTGCTGGATGTTGATGTCGAGGAGAGTCGACACCGTGAGAGGGCTTTTCTCCCAATCCTGAAGTAACAGGGTGCTCTGGGATGGGTCGGGGCCGTTGGTACTACCGTGACCGGCGAAATGGAAGATCTTGCACTGTGGCAGCTCAGAAACCACGGCGTCTTTGACAGGCTCCGGTTCAACCACATCAAATCCCTTGGATTCACAAATGGGTCGCAACAGTGTTACCTCCTTTCCTGCTGACGGTAGAGTACTGTGTCCAGGTGTTCGGCCCATGGACACCATCACTGCACGTCCGAGCCCGGATGGGTGACTGCCTAAGCCCGCCCGGCTTCGACTTCGGATGATCGCCTTGACGGATGAACTGTAGGATGACATGGCTCGATCCATAACAGTCTCCAAAGACCCTTTGTAGTGCCTTCCAGCTGCATGGAGAGGATAGATACTCAGTATACCAGTTGGTGTCCACCAAATCCTTGGTAACGGTCTTTCAGTTGAATCTCCCTTGATTCCGAGCGCATTCAGCACAGGCTCAGCAATGGTGTCCCAAAGCCACTCTAGTACCTTAGGACTCGCAGTGTGGATCTCTTGGCTGTTGGACTTGAGGGCTTCGATGGTGAGCTGAGGTAAGGGAATGCTGCGAATCTGATCTCGTTCCACGAGGATAGCATCTCGACGAAGTTGACTAACGTTGATGACAACGATCGGACCATAAGATGCGGCATTCTTGACATTGCTTTCACTTGGTGCTGTGAGGAAATCTTCGAAACCAGGATTTTGACGAATTTCGCCGAGGAGAACGTTAAGATGGCGAGCTTGGGATTCCGCTGGCGGGTAAGATGCTGATGATACCGGCTTCTGGTCTCGGAGCGATAGATCGGCCAAGTCCGTGACACCCTTCGAGCGTTCAATCTCACTCCGAAGCTCAGTAAAGCGCCTTGCCAGGTCGGAATGTTCTTTTTGAAGGCGTCCAACTTCAATACGTGTTTCTTCGACCGATGCCGCCAACATACCACGACCCTGTTCCAGAAACCTCAACGCAGCAAATGCCCCCTTACCCGCAGATATAGCGACGGCCGCTGCATCAGAAGCTACTCCATAAATCTGAACCAGAACATCTTGCTTATCGGCATTGTTTGTAGTAGATGCTATAAGCTTGGGAATAAGACCAACGGCTATTTCTGCTGCTTCATATGCTTTCTCCCAATCGGGCACAGCGGCGTAGTACTTGAACAACTCTTTCGCCGCACCTATTCGGCAATCCTCATGGCAATTGTAACTGTGCAATGCTGACTCGAAGTGTTCAATGGCCGATGTAAGGTACTCCGTCTCATTTGTCTTCCAGTACAGATCTCCGTATCGAATACCTTGAGCTACCAAACGGTTGGCTTGCTCTGGGTGCCCTTTCTGTGTTACCTCAAGTACGGCCTTACCATGGCTAAGAGCCTCATGCATGTGGCTGTCGACTCCCGTTTTTCTCGACATGTCGCGCAGCTGCATTGCCAGAGTGTTGAGATACGCAGCTCTGTTCAAATGCTCTTTCGGCGTCAGCTCAACAGCCTTTTGTGCATTTTCCAGAGCTTCTTCAAGATCATCCATTGTGTCCGTTGCAGAGAACCTCGTCCATAGAAGAGCAGCAAGGTTATGAACAGCGGCTGCCAAGTCGGGATGGTGCTTCGGAACTGTCCGTACAGCTTCTCTTTGCATGGAAATAGCTTCATCCAGGACCTTGACATTGTCAGTTCGGAAATATTCATGTTTGAGAGCGATTGCCAAGTTGGAGAAACATCGTTGCAGATCGTCATTCGGTACAATGTCGCAAGCCTTTCGGCAGACCTCTATTGCCCTCCTCAAATCAGCAATAGTCCCCCTTTTTCTGTACCTTCGACTGAGCTGGATGCCCAGATTGGCGAGACATCTCGGCCGGTCGAAGAAGACCTCGTCATCCTGAACACGGTCGCACACTTTTTCAAGGGTGTGAACAGACTCGTCAAGATCAGATACGTGTCCCGTCCTCAGGTAGCGATCTCCAATAAACCTCCCGTAGTTGCTTAGCTGCGCCATTTGTGCCAAGCTTCCTTCTTCGGTAATACCAATAGCCTGCCTTACAATTTCGATAGCTTCATCAAGGTCTTTGATATCTCCCAGTATATCGAATCTGTCGCTCAGGGTGATGGAAAGGTTGCCCAGTCGCCCGAGGAGATGCGGGGAGTCCTCCCCGGTTTGTGCCACGACCTGGCGGCAAATATCTACAGCTTCGTCCAAATCTTCTCGTTTACCAAGAGCTTGATATCGGGCGGTAATGGGAGCAGCCAAGTTGGCAAAAAAGGTGCGATACTTTGGATTGTTTACTGGTGTCACGTTTATAGCTTCGCGCTGAGTCTGTATGTTCTCTTCAATGACGCTGACCTCTCTTGTCTGCATGAACAGCAGTCCAAGCTTTGTTGACAATTGATCGAGTAAGGTTCCTCGATGTGGGTAAGTATCAGGTAGAGAAGCAATCGCGTTCCTTGAAGCTTGGATAGAATCTCCCAGGCCTTGAACATTGGTCGAATCGCTCCCAGGGAACTTCTCATGCCAGTAGACAGAAAGATTGATTATTCGCGCCGTTCTATTTGGGTGGTCATTTGGTGTGAGTCTGATAGCCTCGGTAGCCATTTTGATTGTTTTGTCGAGATCGGCCATCTGGTGGAGTCTTCTGTAACGAGTGAAGTGGCGATGAGCGACTTTAAACATCTGGTTCGGGAGTTCAACATCGCCATCCTGAATTTTATCTAGGATGGCTTGTTCGACAGCGATCTCCTCTGGGTCTGACATGATTTGATACAGGTCAATGTGACTGGACTTTGAAAGTTTAGACACAGTTAGAAGAACACCTAGGGCGTGATTGCTACCCCGCCCTGCCCGCTCTACTTCATGCAGGTAAGCTGAAGACAATCGTGACCCATTATTCAGACCAATAGACCCCTTGCTTATCACAGCCCTCTACGAGTAAGCCCACAGGAAGTGAGAGCTTCTGAGATGCACAGCTAAAATGAGCGAGTAAAACGTCAATCAGGTTATAGAGTCCCTAAGTATAAATAAGCTTACTAATAATAAGATAGATTACTGGAGCGGTCGTGAATGAAATTATTAACCCAAATCTATTGCCCATGCCTTAGTCTGATTCCTAGTCACTGATCTCTCCTACAACCCCTACCGTATCCGTCGCTATATTCAAAGCATCCCTGATCCCCTGGTAGGCATCTTCCAAAGCCCTACCTGTCTCCAAAAGATTCTGAATCCTATCTCTTACGAGGGTGTCGCGGTATGCATCGTTACCCAGAAACTTCAGATCCGCCCCTAGCATCTCAAACGCGTATCTTCGCTCATGATCTCCCATGCATTCCATAGGTAGTCGCATCACCTGCTCAATGTAATTCAAGGCCAGGACAGCTTGAGTTTGTCGAAGGGCTTCGAAAAACCCTCCCAAAGCGACCCTTCCATCACTGGCCGCTTTTTCTATGTCCTTGAGGGCAGCGAGCGAACTGTTCATGCTCCTGTAGTGATCAACTGTAGTACATCCTGAAGCAACCGTACCTAGAGCCCCGGCTACTACAGCAGCAGCATCCGGTGCAGCGCCGCTCAATGGGCCTGAGACTACCACACCGGCGAGACATCTAGCGAGTGGTTTGTTGAAAAAGGCAAGGGCAGTGAGCGCCGCGAGTCCGATCGTAGCGATCCCTGCTTTAATTGCAGTTGTTCTGTGGTCGCTAACCTCCCCGGTCAACTTCCTGATTTCTCCCTCGTTGAGGGTTTTCATGGTTTGTTCGCAGTTAGAGAGATACAATATAGCTTGCCGTAGGTCTACTATCCCTGTGACAATACTCTGATTGGTAAGGCCTAAGGAGGGAAGTCAGCTTTGGCTGTGAGGAAGAACAACTAGAGGGCATACTTTCTCCGCTTGCCAATCTTCTCAGTCTAGCTTCAAATCCGCCCACAAGGTCTCGAAGGCCGTCAAATGAGTCTGATTCATTGTTTAAGAGAGTGGGCGACCCGTTGTCAACATTTGTGCTTTGTGGCTCTTGGTTGGCGGATGAGCCTTCCTCATCAGCGCGGCTCAGCTTGCATATATGTCAATATTGTTGTCCGACATGTGATCGAGAGACTTACTTTGTCGTGGATAGGCTTCAACCATGGTAGTTTAGATGACAGATCCTCTAAGATAGCCTTGGACCTCGCGAGGGCCTCAATTCCATTTGGAATCTGTCCTCCCTGATACGCCATGTAAGCTAAGATCAAGGCTCCTAGCACGTGGAGAGAGTCATCGGTTGCCCGCAATCTATTTCACGTCATCGACTTGTAAAAACACTGCAAGAGTCATACCCACATGTCCCCAATGACGTCCTCTTTTATCACTGAAGGTTTGATAAAGCGGCGCTTGAGCCGAAGCTCCAGTGGTATGAAGAAGAAAGTGTGTGTATACTTCATCGTGATAATTCTGTCGGAGATGGGTTTGCCATTGGCTAGCGCATGGATACACATCGAATGAGGTGGACTTTGTATAATGGATACGAAATAGTCGTATACGATCGGTGGGGCGTACTTGTTGAAAATATCACGAACTCCAGATTCAGGATTCCCTATGGGGCCGCTGTACGTAGCCAAGCTATGTACAAAGTCGACCTGCTAGATCAGCATTCCACAAGGAGTTGGGTGAGACGCAGGATGGTCAGACTCACCTCGACAGGGACATAGTGGTCTCGAATCGATACGTCAGGTGGTTCAACCACTTCAGCTGGATAAACAGTCCAGTAGTTCCATTCACCAAGAGCCTTCGGGGAGAACCGACGGGCAAGTTCATGATTGAACTGGGGGCATCGACCCCGCTCATTGTAGTGCCAAACCTGTAAACGGACGGTGACTGGCAGACCCTGGTGCACAAGATCTTTCGAGGTGTTGGTCTCCATAGTTGAGTCTCGGGGAAAGTCTGATAGTTGGGCTCTGTTATAAGGTTAGGAGAGGACAGGACTCTACATCTCCATCGATGTTCGGGACGCGGGGTTTATCAACTCTGGCCTCCGAAAAATCAGGCTCTGGGAGACGGCCGCCAGAGAGACAAGAGACAGCGGCAACTGAAATTGCCAAGGACCGCCTCGTTGGCGACCCATCGCAAAATTGCTGACCACTGTCGAATGTACGTATCCCAGCGGGAACCTATTGAACGCAAGATCAATTACTCTGTGTAACCGTGGCTTACACGTTGAGACATGAGCTGAGGACCATTTCTGTCGTATTGGTTGCGGCACAGCCAACCAGCCAATCAGGGTAGATGTCAAGCCGCTGGTGACACACTTTGGCCTGAGGCACATAACGCACGTCTTTGTTGGTCATACAGGCATATTTAAAGGCGCCTAACTCAGCCGCACCGAAAGAAAAATCAGGCTCTGGCCACATCGTCTGCATCTGTAACCATCAATATCAGAGAAACAACATGGACTACGGCGATTATGTAGTGGATGAGAGCACCGCACTTGCTAGCTCACAGCAGACCGTCGAATCCCGGGGTAGCTCGGGGGAATCTTGGAACGAGATCTCAGCGAACCGGGGAGTTTGCGATGTCCTTGAGCTGTTTGAGGTTCACCGACGATCCGCAAACCGCTACCTGAACCAGTACTTTGATTGCTTGGCTCGACTTTCGACGTCTAGTACCGAGCTTAACGAGAATGACATGTCGCAAGGTACGCGGAATCAGAACGCATGCAGCCTTGAACGCTATTAACGTATTCTCAGAGCTTTCCAAACGCGAGGGCTCCGAGGCAGAGAGAAACATGTGGCTCTTGAAGGTTTCCCACGATAGCGCGGTCCGAGATCTGAGGGTTCTGGTCGAGATCCTCGACAAGATTAAAGAGCAGGAAGAGCCTCGAAAGAGAAACGTTCCTCCTATTCTAGCGGCGTGGTAAGCTCACTTCCCACTTGATATCGCCTTTAGTTGACATGATCACCAGGACGTTCACGTGCTCGGTTCTTGCTATGGCGGTCCCGCACAGGGTATCATCCTCTGTCTTCAAGATTGGGGCACTTGCTGGGGCGCTACTGTTTACTTCTCGTCTCCTGCGGAAACCGCCGTCGATACAGACTATAGATCCCGTCCAGCACAAGATCCAATGGCTGCTGCGGTCGTTTGAGAACGGAACGATGCGATACCACGATCGGAGTGAGGTTTTGATCTCGGTATTAGATCCCACTAGGGGATACTAGAGAAGAATAGTAATTAAGTGTCGCCGAATTAATTTTCTTCATACAATGCGACAGCTTTTGCATCCCAATACTCAATGACAGTCAGCTGGTAACTTGAATAGCGTAACGATTAGTCTTAAACAAAACAATTTTTTAACAATCTAGCCTCCATACAAAGAAAACAGGAACGCGATGCTCTATTCCCCCAGGCCAACCTCCCACAACCGGTAGCGAGAACTCATCTTGTGGAAAGAAATGTACCCAAACAGGTAGCTGTTCAAGATCTGAAGATGTATGCCCCTGCCACTAAGTACAAGTCGCACTAAGAGTCACGAGTGTTAGCTTATTGTGATATTTGCAAACGAATGATATCCACCCTGGGATTCGAAGCTTGCCGAGAGGAAATAGTAGATGGAATAAACTTACTATCTCGAGCCTTCATCTTCACCTCGTCAACTATGTCTTCATAAGTAGACCACGCATCTTTACTCTCATACCATCCTCTACTATGGATGTAGTTCTGGGTTTCTCCGGCCTTTTCTTCCTTCCAAAAGCTAGAAAGTGTTAGCTGATTACACAGTGGAGGCGACAAGACGGCAATACTGACGAGAGTACATCATTCGTGAGGCCGATCCAGGCAGAAAGGTCAGGTATCATCTCCAAGAATTGGGAAATGTCGGGACAAAGTGCTTTTGGAAACGCGAACCAAGCGTAGGCTTCTCCGACACCATCCTTATCACGCATGAACCAGGCCCAACTATGTCCAGCCTTAGTGCGCTTCATCTGAGTAAAGCCATCTCGAGCCTGAAGTGCACATGCAGTCAGGAAGTTAAGGGACGCCGAGACGATAAAGTTGGCGACAGTAGCGTCCCAGTACTTGAACACCTCCTGCATCAAATCTGCCCAGCCTTGTAGTAGAGGTATTGGTTGTTTTTCTCCGGCAAAGAATCGTGCATGAAACAATTGGAAGTCATCAAGGTATGTTGCAGCCTCGTCATCAAGAAGAAGACCAAGCCAGGAATATATCCCGATGAATACTTGGACCTCAAGAGGATGATGAGGGAAGCATAGCTAGATACTGCTTAGCTCTGGTAGTTGCATGCTTGGATGTGACACTTACGACTGGGTAGTTGTAGCCAACCCTGAAACACTTCCCTGAATGCGTGCCTTCGTCATATGGTACACCTGTTTTATTAGCGTACAGACGCATGCCTTCCCAAATGGCACTGTTCTCTGTAACAGCAGGTGTGGCATAGTTGAGTTCGTCCAGGACTGACGTGAGCTGAAGCTCGATGAAAGACCTTAAGTCCTTTGTAGCTAGAGTAGTAGTTGGCTTCTGGGCTGGCTCATGACTGAGCAACGAGAAAGCCTGGAGCTTAGGGTCGAGTACGGATAGCGAGGCACCCATTGTGAAAGATAGTGATTGAAACTTATTAAACAATAATTCAAGGAGGGTCAGTGCCATTTATATACATACGCAATGGAGTGAGATCTCTGTTGGAGGGTAAGCTTTGCGAGCTTTACGAGCTTGGTCAGATGGACCGTCGTTCTAAGGTGGCATTGCCAGTGCGAGTATCCTGAATTGTAAATGTGATTCGTTCTCCATGGAATTAGTCATGGTAGGGGTCAAAGCGAACCCTCTCTCTATTACAAGATCATACCAATTTGCATGACATGGGTCAAAGCAAAAGGATCAACAGAGACTTTTGCTCTTTATGGAGGTGGGATGAAAATAAGGGTGGCTCAATTCAGACTATTACATGCAGGTGGATAGAGCTTCAACGTTGTTGGTAGGACTTTCCATGCTGTTGGTTATTCTTTACTCTTGGTATTGGAAGGGCACAGACGCATTCCCTGCACGTCGCGGCATCTTGACACTTAAAGATTACTTTGACAGTCTGACGAGTCTCAGCTGACGGAAAACCCCTACTGCTAATTCCAGGACCAAGTTCCTGGTATCGATTGTGCGTGAACCGGTCTTTAAGGCTGATTGTGTGTCATGCAGAATGAGTAAGATTGCACAATCAGCCTTATAGAATGGATCAGACCCACAGACAGAGCCGCACATACGAAGGTTGATGGAATATCATTGGTGGGCATTTTGTTGTGCCCCTGCAATCAGCTTATGCAGTCAGCTTTTCAATCCACTTTGACTCAGTCACGAGCCATCTAGCTCTTACCTGTAACCTACCAATTGGAATCTCGTACTAGCATTTGCCTTTATCTGTGTCTTTGAGTCTGGACTCCGCGCTAGGCATCGAATGCGGAAGTCCTACACGGAATCTTGTTGCTGTAAGTGGTTGCCTGAACCTTAGAGTGGGGGTCGAAGGCTGAGGGAAAAGCAATATCAATTGATACGAAGAGACTGTTTATTTGAGAGTGCAACTTTTCCATATAGGTCGAAGGTCAAATGTTAGTACTTATACCCCAAATAAATTCAAGCACAATAAGTTTACTGATAGGCCCAATGTGGCGAGATTTCCGCCGTTAGTGGGGAAGAACTCCAAGCAAGACTTCCTGATAATACCCCAGTGATTGTTACCAAGGTGTGGCCAGTTGCCCGACTGTCCCTGTCACAGTCCAAAATCGACGAACCGTTGGCTAAGAGTTAAGTCGATATCTTCCTCTGCCTATATCGCTTGAAGTTTCCGTACCGTCTCATTTAGTCAAAGGGTGTCAGACCGTAGTAGAGTACCCGCTTGGGTTGGTCAGGAGTAGAGGCCTTACGAAAGACGTCAGTGATCAGGCAAGACACGCGCCAACTTGGAGCAATAACCCCAGTACATAAGTAGACCAGATCAAGGCACGGAAGTTATATTTGTGTGATGTCCGGTGAAGCTTAGGCAAGGTGCCGGTGGGTTTGTCAAAAAGAGATTAGGCATCTCGCGAAGATGCGAAGTGGCGATATTGGTTGTGTAACGCAGCAAGGGTATGGCACTACCATATGCGCTCTTGGTGCTCGGCTGGCTAGCTGGAAAGGTTATCACGATAGTGCTCTAGGTTGGCCATGACGTTGTGCTGACTAGACACTTGTGCGATGAGATCGAGATTTTGTACAAAGTAGACATTCATATCCAGTCCTCTAATAACCTCTAGTAGCTGGGTTTGCATAGTCTCCTCAAGGTAGAGTAGATTTTGAACTTTGAATATTGGATAATAAGTCTTCAGCGTATGACAACGTTTAAGTCATCAAATGAGTCCATACATAGGCGGCTTGTAACTACGGTAAGCATATCATCAACGTTCCGTAAGAAAGGAAACTCATCGAGATTATGATGGCCTTTTCGGCTGTGACGCTAAGACAGCTAGCTTTGAAGGGGATGTATACGATTATATCGTGCGGAAGGTGCTACCGTACCCAACAAAACACAACAAACATGGAAATTATAGCAGCTTGTGCAGGAACATCCGACAAAGAGGATCATTGGGAGGGAAAGCTTGAGTACGCATTGCCCGGCATCTTATCAGCAGACGTGTGACAAGCAAACCCCGAGTAGGAGGGAAAGCATTCTCTCAGTGCCCCTGTCAGCGAGATGAAAGAGACACAAACTTGTTCCTTTGTATGACCTGGAACTTCTAATTTGACGATAGCTTAGACATTTACAAGTGCATGCATAAAGGGTTCGAGATGCCGGATTTTCTCAAAGATCGTCAGTATACGGCTGGTGTAGTTGCATTTTCCACATGTAACAAGGGAGAGGTATTTGTCACATGAACCTGTGAATAGGTTCATGCATTGATAAAACACGATTTCTTCGTCCGGGCTATCACAAACAATGTCAAAAGAGACTCAGCTCTGGCAGCTAGATGACTTGAATTGACACGCTAGACCAACGTCCTATAATAGCATGGAGAGAGATAATGTTGCAAAAGCTCAGTATGTAGCAGTTACTCAAGTCCATATTAGTTGCTGTCGTAGAATAACTATGCGACAGACTTTGTAATGAGCGATGACCAGACCCTGCCTGTTATGTCATGTTTCCGTTTTAGTTCTTAATCTCAAAAGTCTCGTGGGTGGTCTCATGCTTCTCGGTACGGCTGACGAGCGGCTTCAATCCAGGAAGGGCAACGACAGTGATAGCAAGCGCCATCTCGACCATGCTGAGAGGGTCTGAAAGTCATGTTAGATTCGTCTTCATGTGCTCTGGGTTTGCGAAAGATAAAAACTTACAGACGAGGTTCTCCTGGCCAGTTCCAACCTTGAGGGTGATGAATCGGACCATGGTGGTGCAAATGGTAAGAGCTCCCAAAATGAAGGTGACAGTGACTCCGGTAGAGGACTTGAGGACGCCTTGGATAAGCAGGATCAGAGGGAGGGCGTAAACAGCAAAGTAGCAAGCCAAGTTCAAAGTGAAGTTGAGAATGAATGGCTCAGGTGCGTAGAAAACACTGCACGCGCCCTCCTCTTGAGACCACTGAACAGAGACATCCTTGCCACAGAAAAAGGTATCATCGAAGAGGATGACCAGGTATGAAATACAGACAAAGGCAGTGATGCCGTATAGAGTCTTGCGCATAGCGGAGCTGACACCGTTCGAGGGGAGGAAGTAAGCCCAGTAGAAGGCCAACATGCTGAGCTTAGGGAAACCCATTCCGAAGTCGTAGAAATAGTTGGAAGCGAACGAGATCTGGTAACACACGTTAGTTGTAATCATCACAGTCAAGGCTTCGAATTGTCTTACCTTTGAGAGTCTGACTGATGTCTCATACTCATCCAAGACACCCATCTGATAAGTGAGTGTATCACAGATGATCAGTCCAAGGGCATTGAGAGCAGAAACAATCAGCAGCCAATCCGATGTATCGAGCTTCTGGCGGGCGCGGAAGAGGCGAGCGTAGATCCGGGCGCCGACAAAGACGTACGCCATTGCCAGTAGGATCCATTCCGAGATCTAGAACTATGTAAGCAATTGATCGCCAGAGACTGTCGCAAGGCAGAGAGAGATAGCTCACCATACAGTCCTTACCAGTGATATAGAACGCCATCTTGAAGGTTTGTGGACTAGAGTATGAACGTTGACCTAGAAGGAAAAAAGAACGGGAGGGAGGAAGGATGCGGATTGGCTTCTAACATGCAAGACGCATTGGACTTTTAATTCAAGCACTCTTTAATTCTAGACGCTACATGGAAGAAAGAAAGAATCCACCTCGGTTGCAAGATCCATCTGCAACGCATGAAATGTAACACAAAGCGGTGCCAGGAGCATTCGTGGCGTGATTTTATCCGCTGCATGTGTGAGGCACATAGTAAGACGAGGACCAACACTAATAACCAACCAGTATCAGATAAGAGAATGAAGAAAGAAGCAATTTTAGTTTGCGACGGCTTTTCAAGGGTTACGAGAGACAATTGGGGATGCAAGGGATACCCTTGAAGAACTCTGATATTAAAGGTACTTGATTGGTTCGCGGCTTTTTACCCTAGATACCGGCAAGCCCAAAATAAACCCTGCACCAACATCCTGCCACATGGCCAGGGAGGTGGTAATTGAGACGTTGCACGTGTCTGTTGGTTGGGAGTCTCAATTCGCAGCAGTGCAGAAGAGAGGCAGAGTTTTGGTTTATACACCAATGACCGACTACATGGCCCTCGTAGACGGAGATTATGCTTATTTCAGGCTTCCACGCCACTTTACGAACCCTGAAGATGTTGACAGTTGTGGAATTGATCGGAGTGATTTTTCGTCTTCTTTTACAGGCAACGTCCAGTAGAAAGTCTTATTCATTATGGGTCTTGGTAACTGTACAGGTGTCAAATCCCATTTCGTGCAAGAGTACCAATCGCACGTCGTTTATATCCGGCTGTTTCCCAACAAAGTTCTTCCGTTGCATCCACACTTTTGATCCCTCTGACAGGCGATCAATTCTATTTGGGAAAGCTCCCGTTATTCCGGTCTTTCCCCGTCCCCTTCCCTCCTACCGTCCCCTGCCAATCCTCGTCTTCCCTTCCCTGGTAAGTCACGCTTACGCGGGCCGACTTGTAAATCCCATGGAGGTTTGTCAGCTCCACTTCGCTACCGGAGTCCTCCTCGGGCACTGCTGCCACCCGCGCAGTATTTCCATAGCGCTCAACATGGCGATCTCGGCCGCTTGAAAGCTTGTTGAAGTGACTGACCGAATTGACTGTTGATGAATGTTTATGATAGCCAGACCCCGTTTGCGATGTTCCTTGTTTTGTAGAACGTAGACCAAGGCCGTGTAGAAGGGATTTAAGTGCTGGCAGTGACACTACGACAATCGCAGCAGCAAGCTCAGTCATTGATAGCACGTCTAAGTCGGAGATGTAAGTAACAGTGGTCAATGCGGTTGGAAGCGACAGCCAAGACTTACAAACATTGGTCCATGCGTGAATCACATCAATTGTGACAAATCTGGCAATACTTGCTCCGAGCGTGATGATCCCCGATGCAAAAATGGCCACCAGACCCACCTTGTACCGTCGGCTGAGTTGAAGTCCAAATAGAAGAGGAAAGGGAAGGCAAAATACTGAATCGCCATGTTAGACTCAATTGCAAAGGTCGAGAGATTGAGACATACTGAGAATGTCGGAGACAAGATTCATCCCCCAGTCAATGCGGAAGACGACCTTTGACTCATAGGTGCTACAGTCTCCTTCAGGGTCCCAATTGACAGCCACATTGGAACCGCACCAGAAGGTATCGATAAAGCAGGTCGTGACCATGAATGTTCCTGTCAATGCCGTCGTTGCGTAGAGACATTTTCGTAGCGTAGGAAGCGTCTGTGGGATGAGCTTGGAGTAGAGAGCCAGCAATGCCAGTTTCGGTAGGTAGATGCCCGTGTCGTAGAAGTAGTTTCCAGCAAAGGTAATCTTGGCCAAAGCAATTGTCGTTTCGATGTCTCGTGGCGGTGCATCCGGATCATATTCATCCATTCCTCCAAGCTTGTATGCGGCGGTGTCGGTACCAAACAGAGCAGCGGCGTCGAACCATGATGCGACAAGAAACCAGTCGCTTATCGTGAGGCTTTGATGTTGACGGATCGTTCGAAGGGTCAATCGAGCAAGGACAAGGAGTGATGCGACTGTAAAAAGCACGGCCTCGATGGGCTGCAAGATCGATCACCGTTAGCAAGCGAACATGATCTAGGAAAGGATTTGCACTGGAAAGTTCCATTCGAACTTACCACGACGGCCTCTTTGGCAACGCCAGACATGGCGATAAAGATGAATAGCAAACTGAGCAAAGGAAATTTAAATTAAAAAGAGTGGACGTTGGTGACAACTTTACGACTAACGAATATGGGATTGGCGTCAATTAAATCTAAAAGCCTCTCCTGCGTCGTCTGACATACATGAAGGCGAGCTGTGGCACGTCAAACGTCACTAGGAGATTAAGTTCTCGTCGGAACAAATATCCACGACATGAAGGCTAGAACGGCAACCCTTCTGAGAGTTTGTAAGGATCTTCTGTCGACGAAGAGCTGGGTTCCTACCACACTAATTTAGTGATTTGCCTACTCGGGACCTTCTCTGACGCGGAGATATGCATCTGGCTCAAAGTTGTTAGCACCAGGGGAACGAGGTACCGATGCAGCTGCTTCAAGAGTACGGTTGGCCCGTATCAGTCCGTCTGCAAAACGGTAGAATGCAAGGGAAATGTGGCGAGTGGCCGAAATCACTCTGTTCAATGTGTGGCGATGGGGAGAGGGAGGGGTCACGAAACACCCTGTAAGGGAGAGCGCTTTTTTTTCGGACAATATTACTGGCGGGCCCTGGTAAGGATCCAAAGGCTCGTCATTCGACTTTTCTTTTTCGGCCCTTTGAGACAAGTTGGTCCCTTGTTAATTGAGTTTATGCGTCAGCGGCACAGCTACGGCAGAGCTGCTCCCTGAATTGCTAGTCTGTATCCCCTCGATGCGGGGAGGAAGAAAAAGGGAGGGAGATGCAGTTGATTTTCTCCAACTTGTGAACCTCTGACCCCACGGCTCAAGACTCACATGCATAAACATTGATATTTTCACTAACCACATCATGACAGCCAAGCAGACTGCAAAGGATACGTGAATGACGAGTCTCAACAGAAGGACATTGCGGTGGTATTTGGCTAATTGTAGAGTACCATCAGGATCTTTGGTAGGGTATTTCGGAGCGAGTCCCCGAAGAGATCGACGCGACCGAGAATCCGGCAGAAAGTTGATCCCTGCAGAAACGCTGGTAAAAGATGAGCTTGGCATAGCAGATCAACTGGGGCAGAACAGGGTTGCAACACGGAGGATCCTCGTTTAGCTCTGTCGTGCCGCTCTTGCCGAGCGGTGCCAAATGACATGACTGTCGCGCCAGTTGAGAAAAAGAAAAGTTCTTTGAAGGAAAAGTTTCAGTATTTTCAGCTGAGGCTAGTGAGGGTCGGATGAAACCTCACTTGAGAAACAGAGTGGACCCAAAAAGCAAAACTCGTCTGATTCAATGAGCAAGATAAAAAGCCGGAGCGAAAACAGAAACATGTGGTTCGGCCGCTCCTCCTGAAATGAGTGACAGGTTTTGTGTCGAGACCAACGGGATTGAAGGAACGGAGGGATTTTTGAGTTATAATACGTGCTGGTATAGGTACTGGACTCGGATAAATGATCTTGCCTTTGCTGAAACAGTCCCTGTTAAAGCTTCCGCCGCGTCCCGAGCTACCGATCTGGACAGTGACATTAGGACATGGGACATTCATAAAAAAAAATCTATCAAAAGTGATCTGTAGATGTATTACGTAGCAGTCTCCATCCTCAAGGATATATTTGCACGTATGTAGGTGTTGTTGGCAAAAATGGAATAATCCTTTCCCACTGCAACGTGTCAAGGAAAGCTAACTTTTTGAAAGCCGCAGAATCACAAGGTGACCTCGAACAATCGTGCGCTCAATTTAAATGTATCAAATAAGATTTAACTTAGATAAGTCAGCTTGAAATAACTCAAGATTGCTCAAAAACGCGATTCAATACAGAATGTACTTTACTATATATCTTTATATCTGTCTTACTGTTTACCTTGTTTCTTAGAAATTTGTAGGGTAGGTCTAGCCCGAATCCAGATTGTGGATTCGTAGCTTTATCTTATCTATTTTTATCTTATCAGCAAGTTCTAACTGTCGCGCCACACTGACTCGTGAAATTTAGAAGCTCGAGCTACATGCAGTCATTTAGTGGCGTCTGTGGCTAAGAGAGGCACCTTGCGAAACGCTTTCCTGTTATTCCCGCATTATTACTTGACCAATAGAGAAGAAGTGCGTGCTAAGTGGCTCGACTTTCTGGTTTACATTTGCATGAGTTTGAACAGTAGTGCATCGTTATCGCAGTTCTATTTATTCTATGTATCCTCTTGAAGTCAAGAGGCAAATGTGAATAACTGATATGATTGTCACAGCTGCGTATCGTAATGAGAAGATAGTACGTCGTGCGATGAGCGATTGAGCTGTAAGCCTTGTGCTGCAAAGAGATTCGCCAGATATGAAATCCAAGGCAGGATACGCTTAGGGAATACATGGCCTCCAGCAGTGCGATTAAGCTTTTAATTAGATTTAGACAAACCACCGAATCTTCCCCATAGTTCTTGACAACATGTCCTCATATGCCTAATCCACGTTGCTCAGCATACTTCGCAAACTCCTCATCCTTCTCCAGCTCAGCGAAGCATCTCTCCTCAAGGCCAAAGCAGACTTCGATACCCTCATCCTCACCAGCGTTCCGGATCCCTGCTCTCGTCGGGAGAACGAAGAAGAAACCTTCAAAGCTGGGATGAGGCCACCTCAACGCTGCAGGTGTTCCGAATCCAAAGTCATGTTTCTGGTATGACTTCATCGTATGCCAATCGAACGCCATACAGTCGAGGCCAAGTACCCAATGCATGTCTAGCTCGGACCATTGAAGGGTAGGGGCAGCAGCAGCGTATTTGACAAGATCAGATAGATACTTTGGGTTGACTGAGTTGGTACTCTCGCGGACTCTTCGAGCAAGAACAGGTAATGTTGTTTCCAAGTCATCGAGAACTTCAGCAACAGTGAGCTTTTCTGATTGCGGCATGGTGATGGCTGTGCCAATGTATCGGTCCGAGATAGGCCTGCCAGTACGACCACGACCGTTCACAGCATGGACGGCCTTTGAAGGAGCACTAGGGTCAGGCTTCAGCACCGATGATTTGGCCCGCACAGTTGCACGCCACATAATAGATAAGATCGCATCGTAGGTGGAAATCCAAGTGCCTGGTTCTAGTCCAGTGCTGCATTGCGCTTTGAGAGTTTGCAACTTGCTCCTAGGAAAGTGCCAAATACGTGTCTTCACTGCTGGCATCTTGAAGTCGGCAGGAGGCGGAGCAGGCGGCCCATCTCGAAGTTTCATAGTGGGAAACTTGGCTACGAGCCTTTCTTGCTCCTCGGAAGTGATCTTGGGCTTCTCCTGTAACGTGAAGATGTCGCGAGAGGGTATCTCAGCCTTGGATTCACTGAAACCATTGATTAACTCCCCTCTTGTGGCTTGAGCTGCATGTTTTGACCAAATCGTTAAGAAGTTCTCGAAGCCTGGTCCATCGCAAACCTGATGAGTAATAGCAAGGCCGATTATGATTCCGCCTTCAATAAAGGTGATTTGTGCTCCTCCGACGGCAGGGCCATTGACGGATGTGTCAAGACCTGGAACGGGGAAGCGTGCACCGACAAAGGACTCTGGTGAAACCTTTGGTGCGTCGAGAACATGAATAGGAAAATCATTTCTCTCGAGAACAGAGAAGGAAGGGATGTCATCTGTTGATGCGGTCTTTATGTGTAGACTGAGTGAGGAATCGGCCTGCTTCTTGACCACAATGCGATTCGTATCATTGTCAAAGTGCAAAGTTCCTACCGTCTGGCATGAGTAACTTGCTCATATTTCCATTTGGAGTAGCTTACCTGTCAAGATAGGGTAATCGGAGAGTGCACGCTCCAAACCAACAATGAGTCTGTTGACGATGGTGTCCTTCGGTGTGTTTTGTGGTAGCTCAAAAATCTCAACCATATGCACGTAGAGCTTGGGCATAAGATGATCCAGATCAGATAGCTGGAAGATTTCGTCAGGGGCGTCTTTCCCAACCCCGATGGGCCGTACGTTGATTTCTCGTCGATCGCTCATGGTAGCACAGTGTTTGCCGAAGTAGACAAGAAAGAAGAGGGTTCTACAGAGGCAAAGTCAACTCTGACAAATTTGAGTAACAGTCGATGCAATAAGAACCAATGTCACGAGATACGGTCGTACCAAGGACCAATAACAAATGATCAAGCCTTGTATTTGTGCTACGGTTACTTCAAAACTAGCACGAACAAAGGCTACAGATTGGAGGGTTCTTCGAAGGATTCACCAATATCGGGCCATTTCATAGGGGAACGAACCATGCCAAGATGATGCAAGTACAAAACCCTTGACCCTGGTAACATTCTTGGTCATGTGCTTTGTAGGCTCTGCGACGGACGCTGCAATCAATTAAACCCCATCAAGACTGCATGTTGATTTGATAGCAGGCATGTACTCTGTATCTTTCTACAGTCTAATCAAAATACCTACCTTCTAGTGGCGGACCACGAACCCGGAAACCAGTAGGATCGCAAGCGCACGAATAACGGAGGGACCTCATCTAAGCGAGGTTTGACAAAATTACAGGACGAGTTAGTGTCGGAGAAAAAGAGTAAACTAGTGACGGGTGATTCTTAACTGGCGCAGATCTCAACTGCTAAACTCCTTCTCCGGAGCAAAGCTACAGCCTTATATCTTGGGGGCTTTCAGTACCATCCGTAGTGCTTATTCCAGTGGAGATCATAACATTCAAACCTTCGTCGTTTGACAATTCAGATCGTGGTTTGGTAAACACTGCATGTGACAATCTCGCTCCCGGAAATACAGATCACTGTTGGCCGACAGATGTACATCTGCAGCCTCATCTGCGGTGAGAAAAAGCAAGAGATTTTCTTTGCGACGCAAGGGTCAATCGGACCACCAGCGCAGTTTCTCACTCAAGACCCGCTTACAGTGGAACAAAGACCCACGAGACAATCAATGCCTCCAGGGTCACGACACAGGCTTGGTAGGAACGTTTCCACGCGAATCCTTCGGATCCGAAACGGCACGCTCTATGGGTCGTTTGCGAAGAAGCTTGTTCAAGAGTTGCTTTTTCGGACTCGCTTGTGTCACGGAAACTTTTAATGGCCCATCGTTTGTATTGAAGGATTGTTTCTCGTAAGTTGAGCCATTGGCAACAATTCTCCGTACCCTTGATGAAATGTGGTACCTGCAGGCAATGAGTCCCCTGTTTGCCGGAGTTTTGATCTCGCCAAGAGAAGACAATCCTTTCACTGAGCTTGCATCCACGGAACTGTCAACCTGACCACCAAAAACAGATCATAACACTTTTACTTTGGTGCTTTTGATTGCTACTGTATCGCATTGTAACACTTCTGCAATCATATATAACTCATGGAGGTCAACTATACGACACTACGACACGAATTCTCAGGGCACAAATGCATACTCCACCATGGTAGATGAGAGTACACGATCTGTCACACTAGAGGGCTTCCCTCTGGCGATGACAACTATCATGCTGATATCCGTTGTTCTGGCCACAATAACGGTCGCTCTGCGGGCGATAGTCCGAATGAAAGACGGCACTTTTGGACTTGACGACTGGCTCATTGTAGGAGCCGTGGTACGAATTATCCCATCTTGGTGTATAGTACATGCTGACTTTGCAGGTAATTTACATCGCCGATACAGGTCTCGCCGTACACGCGGTGTCAGTCGGAATTGGTTCGAAAGACGAAAATCTCAATATATATTTGCAAGCCGAGTCGCAAAAGTTTTACATTATTTGGATCACCGTCTACGTCGTCGCCGTCGCTCTGATCAAAACCTCCGTCTGCGTAACGCTCAGAAGGATCGCAGCTAAGGCCGTGCCGATACTACAATACTCCATCTGGGTGCTTTTTGCATTGACTTGGGCATCGTTCTGTGTTACGTTCTTCGGCATATTAACATCTGTCGACCCGTCGAAGCCAACTGGAATACATATTTGGTGTTGGAAGGAAAGGCTTCATGTGCGAGCACCGAGACCTTGATTGGAATCAGCCATACCAATACAGCCACGAGTATAGTCACTGATGTTGGCTGTGTTGTATTACCTGGAATACTGCTATGGAAAACGCAGATGCCATTCAAAGCAAAACTGCAAGTCCTTGGACTCCTTTCTCTAGCCTCTGTGTAAAGTTTCTCATTCGAACCCAAACTTGCCCAAACTAACCCAGTTCCAGCGCATCAATTGCTACGGTCGCTCGAGCCCCATTTATCTCGCATTACCGAGAGCCCGAGAACAATCTCAAATGTGCGTTTGACTCTGTCATCTCCCCCTGAGAGTTCCTGCTAACGAGTAGCAGATTACATTGGCATGATTGTCTTGTTCTCCTGTGTCGAACTAGGAATAGGATGCATTGCGGCTTCACTTCCATCTCTGCGCGTCCTTTACAAACGAGCCTTCGGACACGAGACCCAAGCATCGTCCGGAACCCCCAACGCCAATACTCTCATAACAATTGGTGGTGGAAGAATTGGCGATAGTAGTTCTCGGGGTCAAAAACGGGGCTTCACTAATCCCACCGACCGAGGGATCACATCTACCCACGTCAATCGTGGAGACAACAAGTGGGAGAGATTGAGTGATGATGGCTCGGACAAGAGTATCTTGGCAAACGGGCAAAATGCAGGCATTCGGGTTGATGATACATTCACTGTCGAGCTTGAACCATACAGCCATCAAGATACTCGATGTATTGCAATTATATAGCCAAGGTGAACCAATGCTATGCTACCTCTCATGATTTCGACATCATTACTGCCTTCCTTTTATGCCAATAATCGTCTTCGGGACCATACGCCCTGTAAGTCTGCTCTAAAAGTAGCTGCAACAGGAAAGGATTTCTCGACTGCTGAAAGACTCCCCATAATGGACTCTTGTTGCCATCGCTCCCAAGACCTTGCCCCAGCAACCCGAAGTGGGAATAGAGTCAGCAATGGCGAGATGGAAGACTTGAATAATACTTCCTGTATATACGTTAAGATGTCTCCGACATGTCCTTGTATCTCATCTTCGCTTAGAGTCGGGGCTATAATACCCATATCCTGCCAATACGGCATCTCGTAGTCAAAGACTCCCGATAGATAGATGCTCGTTGCCGCGAAGAATGCTTCAGCAAGCACAAAGAACGCCCCAGCCGTAGGTTCGTGACTGGCTACCTTTGTACCTCCAGCTCTCGTCATACTGGCTTCCCAATCGACGAGAGCTTGCCTCAAACGGAAACCTTCTAGAGCAATGCCATAAGCCTCATCGATGTCCTTCTGGGGCTGTCCATTTGGTTGCGACTCTGAGGAATAAAGAAGTGCGTGAGCTCTAGAAAAGGTCAACAAACATGTTCTTCGACAACGAGTACTACATACCGGACACGAAGTGTTGAACATGAAGTGACAATATTCAAAAGGGCATTTAGCCCACAGTCCTCATCCTGCTGATTGGGATTTATGCTCGTTGTAAGAGAACTCCATTCTGAGTTTGCAAGAAACGTGGGCTCATTAAATATGATAGCTCTGCAAACTTCAAAGATACGTATCTCAGTGAAGAATCGCTTACCCCGACCTGTCAGGCACACGGTGGGACCGGCGGCTACAAGGGCCTTGGAAGTGCCACCTACTAAGTGCTGTACCCAACCCTGTCCAGTTGCATCGGTCATAAGCTTGGCAATGTCAGCAATTGCTATTATCGGTGCAGTTCATAGAGCGACTAACCTCAAACAGCCCCAGCAGGTGTGTGGTCCATAGTATAGAATGAAGCGCGCTGCTACCGTGGTTAAACCTACCCAGGGCTTGCCGCAGGCCTGTAACGGACTTTGAGTAGTAGTACACAGCTAAATCATACCCCTTGCTTGGAATTGTACCCTCGGATGAGTTAAACTTGACAGCCTGCATGGCCCCAAGCCCAAGAACAGCATCGTGAAGAAAGTTGTCGGAGCCCTGGTCTTTCATCAAGGTCATTACATCAACGGAAACTTTTGATCCGGGATTGAAGTTGTTGCGGTGCAGAAACACATCGAAGTAGCGAGGTAGATAATGTGTCTCGCGAGTTGAAGGCGCGGTCATCAATGGGCCGGATGTTTGTATGCTGGGAGGAACACAAGCTATGCGACAGGTAACTTTTTTGTCAGGGTCTGGGTGATTAATCCAGATCTGCTGAGGTTTTTGATTCTCAAAACTGCAACTAGTCCGTTTTCTTTTACAGTTGCTGCACGGAAAGCTGCCCGAGCACTAATCGGTATGAAGGTTAGTTACGTATGCAACATGTCGTGGGTTTGTACAGACCTTCAGATGACTCGCAGCGCATTGAATGCACCGCGATCGCCTCTTGCGCCTATCAAATGGGCCGACAGGCATTTTCGGATGTGTGTTGAAGTGCCGTTGCTGACGATGTTTCGGTAATGGCTAACGACGTTGGATTTATACTGAAAGCGGCAGTGAATGAGCGAGATTAGGCGCAGCTGGTCGCTAGACCGGATTGAGAAATAATCGAGCGACGCTAAGTCGTGACGCGATTTTGACCAATGATGTTTCTCGTTCTCATCGAGAGCTGAAATTTAGCTTCATCAGCGTCGTAATCCTAGTCACAGCGTATCTCTCGTTAGCGGGGGCTCTTCTCATGACAGAAGTTTACTCGCCCGAACTTGACCACATGCGGTATAGTAATGCCTGGGTTTCTAGAACATCGATGGAATCGCATCAAATGTCAGCGTGCTTTGACAGGATGGTAGTCCAATGTGTTCGGTATATAAGTAAGAGTTTGGGTCCTCCAACATTGTTTCATCTCACCATCGCTCTCTTTAATTCCCAACCACTAAACAAATCCATCTCTCAGACTCAAAGATGCAGTTCTCCCTTCTTCTCCTGTCTCTTGTCGGACTTGGCAATGCCATTGAACTGCCGAAACCAAATGGACCTTACAGCGTCGCTGTTCGCACCCACGCCATGATCGACAAACACCGCATCGACCCTTATGACCCAAAACAAGGTCACCGAAATGTCCTTGCTTCCATCTTCTGGCCTGTAGCCTCATCGTCGTGCTCTGAAACAACAGTTCCCTACATGACGCCGGCTGTTGCGAAGCTATACGGACAGAAGGCCCAGAGCATGGGTCTTTCGAACGAGACTTTTGCAGCTTTTGAGTACTCTGTCTGTACACCTGCCGATACTCTAAAGGGCTGTGGAAGCAAGAAGCGATTTTCTCTGATTATCTTCTCTCCTGGTGCTGGCAACTCACGACTGCTTTATAGCAATATGGCTCGCTCGTTCGCTAGCTTCGGCAACGTTGTGGTTTTGATCGACCATCCTTACGATGCTGATATTGTTGAGTTTCCCAATGGCAAGACAATCATGACCGGGAATATCCCGGAGACTACAAATTCTCTCATTAGATTGACCAAGGTATGTTACTCTATGTTATCTCTGTGATTTTACTAAGATGTCTCCTAGGTCCGGGCTGATGATATCTCTTTTGTTATTTCAGAAGTTCTGCAACCCTCCTTCCACAAGAGGGTGCTGACAGGTCTCCCGGGATCTGTTGATAAGAGCAAAATTGTCACGCTCGGTCATTCCCTCGGAGGCGCTAGTGCGGCAGTGGCGATCCTGTCAGACAGGAGAATCTGTGGCGGTATGGATATGGACGGACAGATCTTCGAGCCTGCTCTTAGTCAAGGTCTCAACAAGCCGTTTTTTCTCGTCGGTCGTCCGAACCATAACAAGGAGGATGCCACCTGGAACAAGTTCTTTGCCAACCTTCGAGGAAGCAAGAAAATGATCACGATCAATGGTACCGTGCATGGATCATTCACAGATTTCCCTCAGTTGATCCAAGCGCTAAATATCCCTGCCTCAGCTTCCAAGGCTGTACAGCCGCTCGTTGGAACTGTCAATCCCTCAGATCTTGAAAACAGTCTTGCCAAAACTGTAACAAGCTTTGTCAAGGTATGCTCTCGTAACTAGGTGCACAATGGTTGGGAATCTGATAGTGGTTCATCCATCTTACATAGAAATGAAGGGTCGGGCACGGATGGTGATACATAGACATTGGTAGAGTTTTATCTTAATACATATTCCTTTTTCTCGATAGCTGTACAAGCATTTACTGTGACAACCTCACAGCTTTGTCCAATGCCTTCGCTACATACTCAACATTCCCACTGTTCACTGTAAAGATACAAATTAGATTTTGTTCTCAATAGCGAACCATGATTCAACTTACGTCCTGCGACGGAAATGCGCCCCGATGCCAAGATATAAACATGACTTTCCTGTTGGATAGATGCAACTTGCTCTGGCGTCAATCCGGTGTACGAGAACATGCCGATCTAGTCACGTCAAGATTAGCCTTCTCCCGATAACATCCCACTTCCCTATCAAAAGGACAAGCTTACCTGTGAGACAATATGATCCCATTTACCTGGCGTGCCAAGAGCCACAAGGTTCCCATAAAGGGCCTTCCGCATGTCCTTGATGCGATTACTCATTTCTTCGAGGTCCGTCATCCAATCTTGGAACAACTTTGAGTCAGAGAGTATGGTCGCTGCAAGCCTCGCTCCATGTACCGGGGGTTGAGAAATTTGCCCTCGTTGAAGACGACAGAGGTGACCTAGAACCTTCTGGGCCGCATTCGACGTGGCACAAAACATGTGCAACGCACCGACACGCTCTCCGTACAGACCCATGTTCTTGGAGAAAGACTGGCAAACGGCCATTTCCATAGTACCACGATTCAAAAAATGGCGAACGGCCCACGCGTCGTCATCAAGATCTCCTGTCGCGAATCCTTGACTTGGAAGATAATATCTTAGCAAACGCGAGGGAATGATATGATATGGCATGACTTACTAGGCACAGTCGAAAAATGGGAAGAGGCTTTTCTTCTCACAAACGTCGGCAATTGCCTTCCATTGCTCTTTGGTAGGATCGACACCAGTGGGATTGTGAGCACAAGCATGGAGCAAGATAACATCCCCAGGAGCAGCTTCAGCCTCGAGCTTCCTGATCATATTATCAAAGTCCAGGGCCTTTGTCTTTGCATGCCAGTAAGGGTACCGTTTCACGTTGACACCAACAAGACCCCAAATGTTAGCATGGTTGACCCAGCTGGGGTCCGAAAGCCAGACAGCACTTGGTTTCAGGGTTTCAGATAGGAAGCGTGCTCCAAGGAAGTTGGCTCCTGTTCCTGAAATGGTCTGGATCGAGACTAGATAACTGTCATTGTGCCCAAGGGGACCAAAAAGTACTTGTCGAGCTGTAGAGACGAAGGGGGAATATCCCGAGATCGGCAGATATTCATAACGCCCGGAGTCTTGCTGCTTCTTAACAAACTCCTCGGCCTTGGATCGTTACTTTTGTCTCTATAGCAAGGGGGACATGATCTTACCTTTTGGACTGATGGAAGTACCCAAGGCTTGGAGTTGTCATCTCGATACAGACCCGACCCAAGGATTACCTTTCTTGGGTCTGGATCAGCTTGAAAAGCCTCTTTGAGGGCATAATGAGGGTCAAGAGGAACATTCTCAAGATCCCTGAAACGCGAACTGATTGAGTAGGAGCCCATATTATCTGTTGTTGTGTTGTTGGACGAGATTCTAATACAATTGAATGAAATAGAGTTGCCAGATAAATTGAGGGGGATATAGGTTTCTTATAGTCAAGCAGTCATCTGGTAAGCCGTCGTTGAACCTGAAAATAGTCTTTCATCTGAAAGCGAGAAATAAGGAACCGAGGTAAATTATGATCCAACGATGACTTGCTCAACAACCTCTCCAGCTCTTGTCCCCGCTTCCTCCAGGCCATCCTGTAATAGCTTTGCATTTCTGATCGAATGATGATTCCTGATCGGTAGTGGAAGTCTGACAAGTCAAGTATGTCTCGGACACAATACGCTATCAACAGAAATGCGATTGGTGGACTTTGAAAGAAATCCGAAATCACAGCATAGGAAACAGGTTGTACAGAAGGATTCTGCAAAATAAACCAAAATCAGAAATTGATCTTGCGAGCATTTGCCCTATTAGAGTATTAGATCTGCGTAGGAATCTGCTGTATCAATCTGTGAGTTTCCATGTGATATGAGAAAACATTCACGAGCGTCTTGGCTGCAGGAGTCGTACCTCTGACTTCATTTGGGCTTGCGGAGTTTCTGTATTACCACCTTCCTTGATTAGAATATTAGCACATATCTTGTTGTTATTTCTAGTTACTGACAAGTATATAATCTGCATGGTAATCAACCTTGAAACTGACTTCACCTCTACTAGTCAGCAATCAAGCGACTTCCACAATCATAAACATCCTTACACATAACGCAACTACCCCACAAGCAATCATGTCTACTACGTTCCGAGATGTCCTTTCCAAGCATGATGGACCCATTCGTATTTGCGAGGTCCATGATCGCGCCTCAACTGAGCTCGTTCGCGATTCAATCGCTGACAACGGCCAAGCCTTTGACGGCGTCTGGATCAGCGGACTTACCCAGACGACCATCCTGGGAGTCCCCGATACTGAGCTGATTTCACCATTGACTCGAGCTTCGTTGGCTACGCCTGTATACAAGCCACTTCAGAACAACGGGCGACCACTCTGTGCAGCCTTTGACGCCGACAGTGGAGGCGATGTTAAAGACATCCCGGCTCTTGTGTCAGTCCTCGCGTTGAAAGGAGTTTCTATGGTCATCATCGAAGACAAGGCGTTTGGAAAACCTGGAGAGAAAGTCAATTCCCTTCTCGCCACGTCTGACAAGCAAGGTCAAGCAGACCCGCAGGACTTTGCCAATGTCATTCGTGCTTTCAAACAAGCATCTCAAGACAAGGATGTCATGATCACGGCCCGCATCGAGAGTTTTACTACTCGCGTCCCGTGCAAAGATATTCAAGAGGAGAAAAAATCTGTCGATGCTGCACTTTCAGGTGCTCTTGAGCGAGCTAAAATCTACTGCCAAGCCGGGGCCGACGGGATCATGATCCACAGTAAGAGTAAGGATCCCAGCGAAATCCTCAGTTTCCTGCGCAGCTTCCGTAATGACGACGGGAAAACGCCCCTTGTCGTCGTTCCTACGTCTTATTCCAAGACGCATCGGAGTGTGCTAGCTGATGCCGGCGCTAACGTCTTCATCTACGCCAATCATTTGCTGAGAGCCAAGATCAGCGCTGCATCGGTAGCTCTGGAAGTGGAACACGGGCAGAAATTAAACTTGTTCGATGACGACCGGGATCTCGCTCCTTCTCGTAAAGCACGCAATTACGCATGTCTATTGAGACAGCTCGCAGAGAAGCGTTACCTCGGAGAACACAACGGAAGTAGCGAAGTGCACCAGTGTGGGCTGGAGGCCGAGAAAAGGGCTCTGGAAAACACCCGAGCTACTATCATGGACCTTGCTGGCGGGGAACTGAGTGGCTGCGAAGCTGATCATCGCATTATCCCAGTGAAGGAGCTGCTTCAAATTAACGCCAAACAGGTTTCTCCTGTCTAAGTAGTCTAGTTATAAGAGCAACTATCTGAATTCTGACAATACAAACATGTGTTGATCACTTTTACGTAAATCCGTAACCCTGAGGCGTAATTGAAGCTGTTTTTGCAGAGTGAAAAGCCTGTGTGAGGCAAAGTATGCTTATTTGTTCTGTGTCGCGTGCCGGTTTACTCAAACCAGAAGGAGACACAACCCGTTCTGGTACTTTTGCTCGACGGCCCGGTCCGTGCAGATGCAGGCCACGTCTCGGCACTTGGCGCAACAGAAAAGCTTCCCCTCAACCGTCGTAAACACGGGTGTCGCACCCATCGGTAGATCTCTCTTTTCTCTTCAGTGGGAAACAGTCGCCACAACAGTATCTCCTTTTCCCCACGTTATATCCGCTGGAAAAACCCTCCACAAAGGAACTTGATGTTTCTTCCATATCCCCCCTTCGACCACAATTGACTCCACGTTTCTTCACTGATTGAATTATCTGACAATATGGCATCCCTCGACCCTGTTCCAATCACTACCACCTCCCAGCCGAATCCCACCGGAAGTGGCTCCGTCGAAAATAAAGGGCAGGCGCCCGGGACGGAATCTGACACGACCACTGGCAATTCTGCATCATGTGAATTACAAGATCAGTCACAACGCCTGCCCTTTGTTCGCCTCATAGTGGCATATCTTTGCCTATGTCTTGCCTATTTCGTCTCATACCTAGATATGAATTCTCTCACCACCTCTCTGCCAACTATTGCAGAGGCTTTAGACGCCGGCCCTTCAGTAACTTGGGCAGGCACGGCGTATCTACTGGGGCAGACAGCCTTCCAACCACTCTATGGCAGGATATCTGATATCACCGGTCGCAAGCCCGTCCTATTGTTCTCTATGGGCTGCATTGTTATCGGCGGTCTTCTTTGTGGCTTTAGTCGTAGCCCCATATGGCTGTATACATGCCGTACAATCAGCGGCATCGGCGGCGGCGGTATCAGCTCCTCCATTGCTATCATAGTTAGCGATCTCGTCAGTCTCAGATCACGAGGAAAATACCAGGGATTCATCAGTCTGGCTATTGGCACTGGAGCTGCGTCAGGGCCATTTGTGGCTGCTAGCCTGATCCAAACAAACTCACACGGAGATGGCTGGAGATGGGCTTTTTGGGTACCCTCCATTATCGCTGCGTGCTGTTTCGCACTTCTCCTGTTCCTTCTACCTCTGAAACCAGTCACTGGTAGTCTGAGTGACAAGATCCGCAAAATTGACTGGCTGGGTGTTGTCACTTCTGTCCCTGCTATTGTTCTGGTAGTTGTAAGTTCTGGCATAAATCCACGCTCTTTAGATCCATTGACCTATACATCTAATTAATACGTTAGATGTCGATCAACTCGGGCGGCAGTATCTGGCCTTGGAAAGATGTCAAGACTATCGTTATTTTAGTCATAGGCGTCATTTTCCTCATTCTATTCATCGTTGTTGAGGCTTTCGTTGCCAAGATACCCATTATCCCGTTGCGATTACTTGCAACAAAATCAGCATCGGTACTTATACTTTCGGGCTTCCTCCATGACTTTGTTTGGCAGACAACCCAATACTTTATACCTCTTTACTTCCAAACCGTCCGAGGTTATACCCCGTTGGAAAGTGCAACGCTTATAGTATCCTTCCTCATTGCCCAAGGGTTGGCCGGGGCTGCATCGGGACCTGTCATGGCTCGCTATGCTAGGTAAGAAGCAACCGTGCCAGCACGCGTTACTTGACTGACAGCTCACCTATACTGTAGATACATGCCTGTACTACGATGTGGCCTTGCAGTGTGGACTCTTGGTACAGGACTGAAGCTTCTATTCAATCAGACAACCCACATTGCGGTCTATATAGTTGTCCTAGCTATTGAAGGAGCCGGTGTTGGGTGGGTGCATCAACCAGGTGCGTGTGACAGTCACTCTTTAACGATTCAAATTTACTCACTATACCGTAGGCCTTGTAGCGTTGCAGGCCAACTCAACCGACCAAGATCGCGCTGTAGCAACGGGAACTCGGAACGTCTTTCGTTCCTTTGGCGGCGTGGTCGGTATCGCTGTCTCTACTGCGACGTATTATGCAGTCATGAGCAAGTCCCTCAGAAATTCAGTCCCGGGCTGGGTTCGTCATGATGTGCTAGATGGAACATGGCGGATTGGTGACTCGGGTACGAGCGAATATGAATGGAACATCTTGGATGCACGTATGAAAGGGTTTCAAGCTGTATTTATCATGTCCGTTCCCCTGATGGCGGTATGTCTCACGGCCAGCCTACTAGTGGCCGACGTGATACTAAAAGGTGATGATGTGTCGGAGGAAACGGGGTCCCACGACAGCAACGAGCTGACGGAACCTCGCCCAGTGACTCAACATCGTACTGGCTAAGGTTGTTGTCAAAAATCTCAGATCTACAAACGGCTGTTGCGATTACACTTGGAAATTCTTGTTACCTTTTTAATCGTTCATCCCAATAATGGGCTTCTTGTTTATGAGTAGGATCAAATGAGAGTTCAAAGAAGCAAGACTAGTGTGGGTCTCACGCGGCACTTTCCCCGGCGTTAGGCCGGCGTGGTCGTTGATTAAATACCGCTGACTAAACGTGGATGTCTCAATGTTGTCAATTGGATTGTGATTTTATATGTACATACCCAGTAGTGCAGCCAAAGTTGAGTCAACACAACATAACTTCAGTTTTATAGAAATCCATATAGTTACTGTAATAATTCTACTTATTGATATCTTAGACTTCTAAACAAACGTGACTGTATTGGCATTGTATCGCCTGTTCTGGCTCGCGTTGAGAGGATTACCCTGGAGCGCTGGAGAACATCGGCCAACCCGATAACCGTACCGAGTTCCTTACAGTGCGAACAGCTTCACCTGTTCGACTCTTGCGGGTCTGCCTGAAGAGCTAGCAACTCAAATAAACATAAACTTGCAGCTTCTAACCTTACTTTTACGTACAATTTTCAAGAGGTTTCTAATCCTTTTAACAAATATAACAGCAAAAGATAAACCCGAACAGAACCCAAAGTTCTATAAGATCAGAAAAATGGCAACAAAACCATTTTCACTTCCCAATGGCATGACGTCTTTCTGGCGCGCGACTCCAGGATCACTGGATAGCTACCGGTCGACACAGGAATTGCCTTCCAAATGCGAAATTCTTATTAGCGGCGCAGGTTATTCAGGTGCATCGATTGTCACTCACATGCTATCGCAACCTGAGTCAAAAGACAAGTCAATCGTTGTCTTGGAAGCTCGTCAGCTATGCTCTGGAGCCACAGGGCGAAATGGTAAAAACGCGTTAATCATGCGAAGCTGCTGAAACTTTGGGCAGGAGGACACATTAAGCCTGATGTCTACAATTTGTGCTCAAGGATGGCTTCCAAGCATGGTGTCGCCGCAGCCGCCGAGATTGCCGACTTTGAGCTTGCCAACGTAGAGGCAGTCAAAGATTATATCCAAACAAACAATGTCGATTGAGATTTTATGATGACTCAAGTTGTGGATGTACAACTTTCGGAAGATCACAACCGCGCTCTCAAGTCTAGCTACGATCAAATGGTCAATGCTGATGTAGGAGCGACTAAGAAAGCATTTTACGTTAATGGGAAACATGCCGAAATGGTAAGTGCAATCAAAGTCGATGGGAGTTGTTTCTAAGCGCAATTTTACCTGGATATCTACATTCTAACCTATTGAAACAGGTTTCAGGCATCAGAGGGGCGAAGGAGCATTCAAGTATGCCACAGGTCATTTATGGCCCTACAAGTTAATCCACCATATGTTTTCTGAAGCTTTGAAGCATGAGAACTTGAATTTGCAGACCAACACGCCAGTCAAAGAAATATGGGCTACACCCAACACCGATGGCTACTGGTCTGTAATTACTGGTCGTGGTATCATCAACGCCCGAAAGGTAGTCCTGGCTACGAATGCATACACTGCTGCTCTTCTCCCAGAGTACCACGAAAAGATCATCCCATACCGCGCCATTTGCAGTCAGATAGTTGCACCGAACCAGCCGATGTTGGCTGACTCGTATGCCATTAGATTCAATCCCAAGGATTTCGACTATCTGATCCCACGACCCGACGGGAGCATCATTGTGGGCGGTGCCAGGTCAGCATACCTTAGATATAAGGATGATTGGTACGGCAATGTCGACGACACAAAAGTTATCGAAAGGGCCAAGGACTACTTTGAAAGATACATGCAGAGGCACTTCCGCGGTTGGGAAAATAGTGGTGCTCACACCGAGCAAGTGTGGACTGGAAGTGAGTGTACTGCTCTTGACTCAATGGCTGTCTCTTGCTGACTCGGGATAGTTATGGGTTATTCCCCCGATGGGCTCCCGTGGGTAGGACGTGTACCAGGAAGGGACAGTATGTTCATCCTTGGTGGCTTCACTGGACATGGTATGCCCCAGGTATTCCTCACCGCCAAGGCAGTCAGTCGTATGGTCCTCGAGGATTTGGCGTATTCGGACACCGGACTTCCCCGATTGTTCGAAGAGTCGCGGGCGCGACTGGAAAGTAAGGAAAACCTTCTGCGAGATATGGTTGATAGCGAGCCGAGTTTGGCCAGGATTTAGACGATAGCAGCGTTGTACCCATGATGGTTGCGGGAACGATGGATGCGCCAAGACAATTGGTGTACATTACTTAGGCAGGAGTTTTACAGTGCGAGGCTTTGAATCACCCCAAATTACTTGGTTATCGTATTCATACCCCGCATCTCCTTTAAACTTCTCAATGTAGCTTAACGTCGGTCAGATTGATGTTGACAGATCTGCTGCTTCTAGTTTGGACGATCCGATTATACGGCAAGGTTCGGAGCTTGTTTTATTCCCGACGCCCCACTCGCAATTCTTATGCACAACGTCTTGGATGGGTTGACTCCGGGGAGCTGTCTGAGAGAAACTCCTCTTATAATGTCTGTGAGAGTGGGCTTTTAGATAACCACAAGTTATTGGCTCACAATACAAGCGCCCTCAAGATGTAACAATCCCAGACTCTTCACAGTTCTATTATTTAATGTCCCAATGAGGTAAGGTTAAGATTTAATAATTCTGCTTATACCAGCTACTGCAACCTCGCTGGGCCATGAAAGCCATGAAAGCCATGCTATCCATTGTACTCCCTATGTATCTTTGAAATGACAATCTATGTTATGTCACTCTACAGTTCTTGGGCGACCTGGTCGTGACGCTGAAGCGCTACCAGCTCCCTCTCAGCCTTAGTGACAGGCTCCTGAGGCAGAAGCATGAAGTACCAAGGCGCAGCTATAGCTAGAACACAGCCCAAGCCACAAGTAGCAGTCAAGGTAGCGAAGCCAACTAGGTGCTGTGGGGCATTGGTACTAGGCCATAGGTAACTTCCATAGATGATAGCCAAGTGTCCAAAAGAATTGACAAAAGCAATGGCGATGGATCGCTTTTGATCTGGGAAGGGAATGGATTCGCTCGTCCAGTTGAGCATGAGAGGCAAACCGGTGTAGAGCCCAGCAACCAGTAGGCACATCATGACGTACTTCGCCACAGCAGAGCTAATCAGGGCGGAGACGATACAAGCGATGGCAGCGAGACCATACAGGCCGACACTGTGCCACCTTCTATCCTGACACTTATCTGAGGTCCAGGACAGAGCCAGTTGGCAGACCGCTCCAGTAATCCAGATCGGGACAGTCATCCACTGAGCAGTGACACTCGTATATCCCATAGTCTTGAGGATTGTCGGCACAAAGTATGAGATGGACATACCGAGGATGATGATGCTGTAGGTAACGAGGAAGAACCAAGTCTTTCCATCTGTGACAACAGCCTTGAAGGCCTGCCATGAAGTCATTCGACGGGTTATGCTGCCAACACTGACTTGTCTGTCGACCAGGATTCGAATCTGGGCAAGACGTCGTTGGTCAGGCGAGAAGTAGCGAGCGTTGCGGGGGTAGTCTGGGAGGAGCAAGTAAAGGGCAACGCCGCAGACTACAGTGAGGACGCCTTCTACAATGAAAAGCCATCGCCAGCCAGGGATACCTCTAGCTCCTTCCAGGCCCTTGACAATAGCACCAGCCATGATTCCACCCAGCGCAGGGGCGATACATCCGGAGGTATAGAAGATACAAAAGCGTTTGCCTGTGATAGCATCAGTAGTGATTCAATCCCTCGGAGCAACCGTGCGCACCAATTTCCTTCTTTGTGTACCAGCATGTCAGAAGATAGATTGCGCCAGGGAAAAGACCAGCCTCGATGCAACCAAGAAAGAAGCGTCCAGCAAGAAAGCCCTTGTAGCTCTTTGCTTGCGACAGGGCGATGACAACACAGCCCCAGACCCAGACTATGGTAGGTAGGTATATTGAAGGTCGGCATTTGTTCATGATCATATTGGACGGAACCTCACATAGGAAGTAGCCGACAAAGAACAGGTATACGAGGAGAGAGTAATCTGTCATATCGGTCAGATGGTCTCTGGTTTGGTGGAGATACAATTGCTACCATTGTCCTTCATGTTAAGACTCTCGCTCATTCCAGCTGCATTGGCATTGGCCTGTAACTGTTAGTTCGCTCTTTAGTAATCAGGCAACAGAACAGAAACTTACGATGTTGCCACGATCCAAGTAAGCAAGAACGTACATCCACCAAAGACATGGCAGAAGAGTAAAATCGATCTTACGCACTAGACGTTTCTCCTCAGCAGTGTCAGGGACATAATTCGCCAGCGCAATAGTAAGTTCCTCATCGTCAGCCAATGCATCAGCAGGCTTTATGATTTCTCCATCAGCAAGGTCTTTCGAGCCACGCTGCTCGAATTGAGCTTTGTTATTACTCTGCGAAGCCATTGCTAGAAGGCGAAGATGTGGAAAGTGCCAGGACGGATTGAAGTCAGGAAGGCGCCCACGGGTATTATAGGCCGGAGTACAAGCCAAGTTTTAGCTGCCGACCTGGAGTCATAGTGGATTTGGCGCCTTTCCCCAGGTTCTTATCTATGCTATCTGCGGGGACGTCTTAGTTTCGGCGTTTTGGCGTTTCGCCGAGGAGATCGCTAAACTCGTGTCCCGTATCTTGAGTAATGGAACCCTTGCCTTCGCCAAGAAACACGATTGGGAAAATATCTCAACACACAGTGCTAGGGTCTAACATCGCGCAGCTATCGGTATTCATCAGACGTAGTAATTCCTATTGTATTTCATATGTATAACTTATGGAGGAACAAGTTACTGGGCGGATTCACAGACCCTCACGTGATTCTGCGGGGGCTTACAAAGAATGAATGCCTGCCTAAAATATCTCATCTCACCAAGCCATTCCGGATGCTAGGCAAGCAGACATATACACTAATATCCTCAATAGAGGTTTTATTTTTGCTGTGCTGGCTCCATTGAGGTCCAGTCAACACATAATACCTATGGCCAAGAACTATGCCTCAAATATCCTACGTGCTTCCTGGCCAACCTACAAGACGCCTAGGCAAAGAAACAGAAGCCGTCCACAATGAGATGCACGCGACGGTTCTAGACAAGTTGCGTGAAAGTGGCAATAAGACAATCGAGCTCTTCGACAGCTCTGTTGGTCAAACTAGGGGATGGGGGGAAGCCCTGATATTTGTACCGAGCAGTCCTGAGAAGGTTGTTCCTCATGACTATGTCCTGGCTGTAAAAAAGACCGACTATTCTGCACTGACAAAGGCTGAGGATGATTATGTAGCTGATAGTATGCAACTCCATAGTGGTCACCAGCTATGCGTCGCATGCAAAGCCACCTTTAACTATTTCTGCGCGTCCCAGGCCGATCCAGAAAGGATGAACAACAACGTGTTGCACTCAGAGTCTCTCCTGTCGGTCTTCAAATCTGCTACATCCCGTCATTTCTACGTCTGTCATCAGCTCTGGGGTAAGATCATCAAGAAGTATCCAAATATGGTACCAGACATGTATCCAGACTACAGAATCGAGTGCTGCTGGGCCACTATCAGAGAGGATGGAAAGGAGACCAAGATGTGGATGGTCATGTACAACCCGTCAATGCGGAAGTTGCCTATCTATAATTACCAGCATATTCTGCGCTTAGGGCTCTGGTCGAAACAGCACTTTGGCAAATACTTTGGGAAGGATACTCACAGTAGAGATCCTCCCAAGACGGGCAAAGGGCGAAGTAAAAATATTCTACGATCAGGTCTCTGGTCGAGACAGCACTTTGGTAAATACTGTAAGGAGAAGATTCACCGTCGAGATCCTGCTAAAGTGAGCAGAGGGCCGAGTGAAGCTCTGAATGATCAAACCAACGATAATGGCGACACGAAATCTCTGGCTCTATCATGGATAGCGAAGTGTATGCAGAACGCTGACGGACAACATGACATCTGCAACTACCGCGACGAATACTACCTCCCAACCCGTCTTCTCGACGTTCGACAAGCTCTACAGGATGGAGTGGTGCGTCTAGTTTGTCTTGGTAAAGAAGAAGAGACACCGAAGGGTACTGAATATGCATCTTTGAGCCATTGCCGGGGTGCTCACGGCGCAAAGGAGAACCCCAAGCTGCTGACCACCAACGTTGAAAGCAGACAAACTGAGGGAGTGAAGTGGGACAACTTACCTAAGACATTCCAAGACGCTTTTAAAGTTGCCTCCTGGCTCGGCCTGAACTGGATCTGGATTGACTCGATGTGCATTATTCAGGATTCTCAATCAGACTGGAAAGCCGAGGCAGCCGTGATGGACAAATCCTACATGAACGCCAAGGTGAACATCTCGGCGGACAAAGGCCAAGACAGCCGATCGGGTTGCTTTGCACAGCGTCAAGATGTGGACATCACGCCTCTTCACTTTAAGGCCACGAAGCTCGACAAAGAATGGATGGTAACTACGGAGAACAGTTTCGGGTGGATGGAGTCTGCACCTTCGCTCTCCCGGGCATGGATCCATCGCGAGAGGCAGTTAGCAAGACGCATTCTACATTTTACAGACAAGGAAATGGTATGGGAATGCTGTGCGATAGGGAAAGCCTGCTTTGCCAGTAAGACAATGCCACTTGGCTCGCATTTCAAGAGGATTTTCAATAAAGAGACAAAATTCCAAATCCAGATTGCAGATGCCATGGACACGACGCTGAGAAAAAGAGAACAAAGGGATAAGCTGCACACACTCTGCAACTCCACGTGTCAAGACCTCTCAAACAAGTCTGTCACCTATGCCTCGGACCTGCCTACCATACTCTCAAGCCTAGCAAGAGAATTCCATACCTTGTTCAACGGCGATGAATATGCGTGCGGCCTGTGGCGGTCGACTATGGCTGGGTCACTGACTTGGTGGATACCCGGCACTAAACCAGAGTATGAAGGCTATATTGCACCATCATGGTCATGACTCAGCGCTGCATGCCCCGTAGAACTGTATCATCCGGGACACCAACAGCATAAACGAGCCGTTGTTGACATATTATGTATCTGCAGGTCCTACGGATCTCACCTGAATACTGGCTTTGGAAAGCATGCCGCTGGAATACTCATGGGTATGAATGGTTTCTTACGCAAGTTGCACTTTTACTATACGGATCCCACAGCAGACGGTATCGTACTGAGTGTTGTTGAAGAGGATGACCATAGCAACGATCTTATCCGTCGCATTGGCGAAGATTGGGATGAAAAAGAAGGGATGATGTTGCGCATGACGACGGATGGTTGTCTCAACCTGCAATCTCGTGAATTCGATTGTTTTGGTCTTTTCACCACATTAGACGAGTGGGCACCGGATCGGAGCCAATGCCGGCGGCGGCTGGCTTGCGTTCTTCTTGAGCATGAATCAGCAACTCACAATGGTCCCCATACTTATCATTAGTACAAGAGAATCGGCACGCTGGACAACATCAGCGATTTTTACAGCTTTAAGCTACGTTACCTAGTTGCACCAAACGCAAGAGTTCCAGAGGCTGGAATGCCCCGAGGTGAATGGGACAAAAATGCTACAGACTACGCCGGCCCGCCTTCGCCTGAGACGTGGTTCCAAAAGAGCATGGTACTACCAGACATAAGCTGGATCAGAAAGAAAGTGGGGAAAGCTGTCGAGAAGGGACTATTCTGAAGGGGAATGGCCAATCTTCCTGCGATGAACAGCCAGGTCATGCTGAAGGGTTGAAAGGTGAACCGCTAGATGACATATGGTACTTGATAGCACAATACATCGGCTGGGTCCGCTGGATAGCTATTCGCGAATCCAGGGAGAACGAAGAATCAGAATCGACTGCGTACTCGACTTCCGGAGAGTCAGAGACAGATCAGAGCGAATGCGAAGAAGAGGAAAAAGGACACCAGGTTGAACAGCCGTATGGCAGTGGCAATTGTGCAGATGAGGAGAGCAGTGCAGGTAAGAAGGCTGCCATGTCGGATGACGACAACGGGAGCAGTGGAAAGATACCGATCTCTCCCGAGATGGACGGTGATAACGAAGACTCCTTGAAAGATACGATCTCTGAGTGACGTGGCATTTACTCTCCTCCATCTACAGGCCTTATTCCTACCACCGAAAGAGGCGGAGGGAATGAAGATGTAGAAGATGGAGATAGTGGCAAGGGTAATACACGGGAGGATGAGCAGGATGAGAAGCGAAAGAAAAACCACCAAGAGACTTTGTATCTCGGCAGTGTGATTTTGTGAATCCACGACCATGCCTCTTCGAGGCTTGAACCCATCACTGGCGCTGAGCACGAAGATCAGGCCTGGGGCCGTCTGCAGGAAGTGCTACGGTTCGAAACGCAGACGCGGGCATATGGAGCGAATTATCGCCAGGATCCCAAGGTTGCCTTGTACCAGTTGAACGACGTGTTAGAAAGGTGGCAGAAGATATATGGTGTAGTTCCATGGTTAGAGAAGTTGGACGTTTCCGAGTTCAGGACAGTCTAAGGACCGACCTGGAAATAACGAACAGGGATAAGTGGGCCTTTGCTGTTAGTCACATCTTATTAAAATGGGCCTCGCGAGTCCTTCGGTTCGGATTAATTTTAACGACATGGTTCAACTCCGCCCACCTGGTAGCCCTAGGGTTCCTAAACGCAAAGAGCAGAATTAGGATATTCCAGACCTAGAAGAGAAATCCATGCCAATTCAAAGCGTGCTCTAAGATAGCTAGCACAGGTTCATGCTAGTGGAGGTCGTAGTATAAAGTTAATTTCCAATGTCAAGGGGCGGGCGACATCAACCGTATATCTTAAAAGGCTATCCCGTGTCTAGACCGGATCTCCTATGTCTTGCTCGTAAACCAGACCCTTGACAGTCAGCTAGTCGGCGCAAAAAGTGATATCAATAAGCGACGCGAAGCCAAGAACAGAAGGAAATAAGGTTTGGGACCCCACTCTCTAGCGTAGGGCACAGCTCGCTTATACCAGTAGCCAGCCATTCGCGTTATCTAGTTGCGACGCTAGGACGTGTCCGAGTGCGATGATCACTGCTTCCTTTGCACTAGAGCAGCGGTAGTGCTTACGCAAACCTGTAGTTGCTTTTAGGAATGCAACCCCAAGCGGCTGGAAGGACATGGAATGTTTCGTCTGTGGCCAGCTTTAAATGTGTACTCCGTAGATTGTGAGCTGTTCAACAAGTAAGCGTTAAGTTGGATAAGGGGGAAAGGTGGCAGCCCAGGGCTACAGGGAGCGGGAGCCCATAGATCTTCAGTGGTTTAAGCCAATTATGACCCTGGTGGCCACCTTCTAGGGGTTGCCACCATTCCCCTTATTCATCAGCCTCTGCACGTAGAGGAACTGTGATCGCTTATATATCGTGGCGGGGAACCCCCAAGTCTATCATTCGCAGGTAGCACATCCGCTCCGTCGGTCGCAATGGACAGCAACACGTACTACTCCGACCGCAACCTCGCCAGTGTCTTGATCGCCCCGCACGCCGCACTTAGTCTGGTCGCTACCATTTTTGTTTGCTTGCGCTTGTACGTATCGAAATATGTTACAAAAACCAAATGGTCAACTGCGGAGTACACTGCTGTAGCTGCACTAGTAGGCATTCGATAGACACGTCATGTCACATTTTGCTAACTCGTGCAAGGTAGCGAGCCATGCTCTTCTCATTGGTGAAGGCGCTGGTGCGTATCCTATTATAACCCTCACCTTCGAATTAATCGGACGATGCTAACCAGTGCAGCTGTGCATTTTGGCTACGGAGAAAACATCACCAAGGTTCTGGAAGAATACGATGGCGGCCTTACTAACTTTTTGAAGGTATGTTGAACCGCAGTCACGGTCACAGAATTATATGCTCATGCTGAATAATAGTCTGTTGTTGCTATCGAAGTTTCATATGGTTTCGCATGCCCTTTATCTAAAATGGCAGTTCTCGCAATGTATTATCGTGTCTTCTCGACATCGCCGTTGATCCGCTATTCTACGTACATAATGGCTTCTTTAATGGCCGGTTGGGGGATTGCCGTGGTAATAGTCAGCAGTAAGCGACTTAACGAATTCTCAAATCTCAGTTGGAAAAACATCTATACTAACTTATGCCATCACAGTATTCACCTGTAACCCAGTCCGCGGCTACTGGGATCACTCAATACCGAGCAAATGCATCGACTCGAATAAGTTCTACATTGGAATTACAATTCCCAATATCATCTTCGACTTGGCTACTGTTGCGCTACCAATCCGCGAGGTTTGGCGGTTGCAGATGGGTAGAGATAAGAAGTGGGCTATCACCTCCATATTCCTCATGGGTGGGAGGTAAGTTCATACAAACAGGCTGGATGTTCACCTATTGATAATACTCTCTTTCAGTGTTGTGTTTGCCTCAATTGCGCGCCTCGTTCTATATCTTATCTTCCAAACTTCGCAAAACATCACCCAAACACTCCTCTATGGCAACCTAGCATCTTCAAGTGAGATCTGCCTCGCTATCATCGCAGCTTGCATGCCGCCTTGCGCGCCGCTTTTAAAGCGGGTATTGACGAAAATGACGACCGTCATGAGCGCCTCAAAATCGAAACAGGACGAAGGATCAAACCTTACAGATGATAGGAACAGGCTTGCTACGCTGGTTACAATTGGACAGAAGCCCAGCCGCGGGAAGACCATCACAACTATACACGGAGATGGCTCATTCGAGCGTCTTGACGACAGCGGAAGTTTACAAGGTTCGACTGACGGTTTATATGATAATGGTGCTGGCAATGCAGACCATAAGCAAGGGAAATGGTCTAACATACATGTGCGGCATGAAGTGGCAGTGGAGCACACGACTGAAAATATCCCGCTGCGTAATCTCTGATAGAACACAAGAGAGCGAACACTATTTTTAGTCAATCCGTTTGCAATTTTGACTTGATTGTATATCGAAACATTCACACACGACTACCTGGTCACCGCGAACTATTATATCATATGAAATTGCATACCCACGCCTGTGCTTATGTTATTCGTCTGTGCTTAGTCTCTTAAAACTCATAATTTCCCTCGCTTTCATCCTCGTCGCTATCATCGCTTTTGTTGTCCATTCCAACTTCCCCATCCTGGTCGCCGGTTAAATCAATTTCAATTTCCGATTCTTCATACTCTCCTGGGCCTATCTCTTCTTCTTCATTGCCATCGCCATTGGTATTGCTATTGCTATTGCTATTATTGTATTCTTTTTTACCTCTATTACTGCTCTCGTTCTTATTCGAATTTACCTCGTCTTCTTGTTTTTCTTGTTACAAACCTTCCTTTACCTCTGAAATCCGCCCTCCCTTGTTTAGCCTTGCTCGCTCCATGATTTGACGGAAGACCGTCATAGGCCGTGAGGCTGTCTCCAGAAGACGAATACAGATCTTACCATCCGCCGTACTGTCTCCTCGTGCCACGACGTATGCGGCGCGAACGAAGTTCTTGATCTGTCAGGCATTGAGCTTTTCTTTCGCAATCTTTCTAAGACTTCCGTCTTTTATTAAACCTTCTGCGCTCTCCTGAAACGTCAGTTATAGAAATGTGTATAGCAGTCTGCTTCGGCTTAATTAAGAAAGAGATAGGTAGTAGATTGCAAGATAGATGCGAGATATGAAAGCTGTATCAAAGGCGCTGATACGGTCCGTCGTCAAGAACAAGATAGCATGATAATATTCATTCATTCGAAGGAAAACTGGGAGGGATTAGTGATGCTAGTCGTGAACACTCCGTAGTAGGCTCGCCGGAAATGACACTATTATGCGTCAAGTTCCTGGATCTCCATTGCTCAAGATATACGTCAGCTTCATCGAGCAGAAGTAGCGCATGCCATCTTTCAGCAAGATTAAAGGCGGTCTACAGTCCCTCCTCAACCGACTGAGGTGATATCCCAAGCGTTCCAGCATCAAGCCTAACTAGATGTTTCTGACAGTAGTCTGCAACACTTGATAACCGGTTGTTAGTTTAAGTCGCGTGTGTGTGTGTAAAACATACCAGCTGTGAGCGTTTTACCAAGCCCCGGGTCTCTGTATAGAAGAAAGGTCATTCCCTTTCCTCTGCCTTTGACGAGGTCGTCGAAAGAAAACTTGTCGTTACCGTGGACTTGCACATGAGATAGTAGTTGTTGTTTTTTGGTCTTCTGGGAGAATCAGATGACCGAGTGCTTCACGATCGTAGCTAACTTCCCAAATGCCATCAATGTAAAACATTCCCCATTAGTTTTCTCTCACGGAATATCCTGCAAACTTATCAAAGCATATGATAAGGCCATCTTCTCCTAGGCATTGTAAAGCGTCTTCGGGCCTATACTTCTTCTTGCTATCGCGCAAAGAGATCCGATAACCAAAGGTGGTTCACTCAACATAAGAGTAGTCCCCAACACTAGCATTTGAAGGATGCGACTTTTGTTCGTCTTCATATTATTCCTCCTAATTGAAGAACTGATTCTAATATTTAGGCCCCCTTATGGTTCGAGGTTGCAGAGAATACCAATCCTAATGGTCTGACTTGTAATCCGCTTAGAGAGTGTAAACATACTCAGAGCCACATTGCCACTTCTCCGTCAAAGCCTTAGTCGCACTTCCATTCAAGGTACCCTCGTTCTGGATATCATGCTCCCTTGCCTTTTCCAACTTTCTGTTTCTCCAAGCAAGGAAGAACCTCAACACAGTCGCCATAATAATACAGAGCCCACTGAAAGCCACGTGCGCTACGTTTGCCTGCCAATATCGCGGGCCTTGAGTGGATGGATAGAAATATGAGGAATAGATGGAAGCAAGATTGGACCCCGCGTTGACAATTGCATACAAAATAGCGCGCTTCGTCGAGGGTCGCGGCAGTGAAGATGACACCCATGACAGAATACAACCGAAGTGTCTTGAGCAGTGTCATCGCAAAGGAGGTGAAAAATGCCAAAACTGGCTATCCTCCGGTACGTGTTCCGTGCCTTCGCGAGTTCCCTTGGAGACGTGTTTCAACTTGAACTAAACTATTCTAGTGTGATGCATTGATCCAGGCGAACCTTTCCCACATTGTGCACCTCGCAGACTCGCCACTCTACCCGACCTTGGTGAACGGCTCGTGGGCGCCCGATACTCGCAAGAGTCCATTCTGCTTCGTCCTTCCAACCACGACCGCGGAGGTGTCCCAAACTATTCTCGCACTCCATAATGCTGGTAGTGGAGCCGGAGACTGGCATATCGTCGTCCGCAGCGGTGGACATGCTACTGACCATTCGAGCAACATCGATACTGGGGTTACAATCGATCTCACACAGATCAATGCCACCACCTACAACAAGGAGACGAACATCGCAAGTGTTTGCACAGGAGCCCGATGGGGTGCCGTTTACGCGGATCTTCTTGAGCACGATGTCAGTGTCATGGGTGGAAGAGAAGGCATAGTGGGCGTAGGAGGGCTAGTCCTCGGTGGTGGCGTCTCGTGGTACACTCCCAAGCGGGCGTTTGCTTGTGACAGTGTGGTCAACTATGAGGTGGTACTTGCCAATGGCTCTATCATTCATGCAAACCCTCACTCTCGTGAAGATCTTTGGAAGGCATTGAAAGGAGGTGGTGCAAACTTTGGCATTGTGACCAGATTCGACATGGAGGCCTTTCCTGCCCAAAACATCACCAAGGCAACGACAGTAGTCAGTATGAAACATCTTGACGAGGTGTTGGACGCGGTTGTGGGCTTCACGAGCCTTGATCAGTCCTTTGAGGATAACTACTTGCTTACGGTGTTGAATTAAGATCAAGTTAGCGATTCCACGGCCATCTCGCCAACAGAGGTCAACACGGCAAACGATTTAAACTCGTCGGCGTTTGATAGCGTCAGGAGAATTCCAACACTTCGTCAATTTCCCGCAAAGTCAATGTCTCTCGCGGAGTCCGCCCATGGGTCATCGCTGAGCGATGAAATGCGGTAAGTCGTGCATACGTAACTTTCAATCGAAAGCAGGACATAACTGACTTTCCCCGTTAGAACTATTGGCGCTGGACCCATGACTGTCGCCAACGACCCCCGGATCTTGCGTTTCATCGTCGATCAGTACAATAGATTTGTCAAGGACATTAAGCAAAAGGTGAACCCAGACAACTTCAGCACCATTTTCGACCTTTAACCGATGCCATCTCGCGTCGCTGACTACAGTGTTTCGAAGGGGGGTAATATGTTGGAACTAAAGCGGGATAACCGCGACAGAGTTATTGCAGCCGTCGGAGCGATTCTCTTTGGGGGCCAATATTCCGATCAAGATGTTGCCGTGATCTATCAACTCTCTGTGGCAATGAACGAAAAGATTATCGCTCACGCGAAGTCGCTTGGTCTCTCGGAGGACTGGGTCTATCTAGCCTACGCCGATGCAGCGCAAGATCCACTGGGCTCTTACGGCCAGGCTAACGTGCATCATATCAGACAGGTGGCGCAGAAGTGGGATGCCGATGGCTTCTTCCAGAAGAGGGTCCCTGGCGGCTTCAAGATCGATAGAGTTGAGAGGGGCAAGAAGTGTTGCAATGAATAGGCCAGAGAGCAAGATCCACAGGCGCTGCAAGTGGCCCATGGGCAAACCGGCCTCCGCGTCAATATGAGTCCTGGGTTCTATGTGTGTGTAGAGTAGCGGAGAGTTTATGAGACTCCGTTTCTCAGTTGTTTCAGGCACGTTTGTGACACCTAAGTTTAGACCTCAGACTAGACTGCGGTTACAAATACTGTTATTGTTCATTGCCAGGTGTCAAGATCCTTAACAAAATTGTATACTTAGTCTGTCTTATGCAGTATAGTGCTTACACATTAGCCACTTAAGCAACTTCTTCATCAACAGTTGCCTGTTCATTGGCTTTGCAATGTAGTCATCCATCCCCTTATCTAAACAATGCTCCATGTCGCCCTTCAACGCGTAAGCGGTCATAGCAATCACAGGTAACTCTATACCTTTACTTCGTATCTGACCTGTCGCCTCGTACCCGTTCATAACAGGCATACTTATATCCATAAGAATCAAGTCAAACTTGTCAGGTGCTCCCAAAATGGACGAAACAGCCTGGGCGCCGTCTGACACCACAGTTATATGCTGGAATCCAAAGCTATGGAGCATTCCGACAAGAACTTTCTGGTTGATGATGTTATCCTCCGCTGCGAGAATCCGTTTTGAAGGTGAGATTGTAGCAAGTTGTCTGAGTGGCTTGGCAAGGTCTTCGCCATCGAAAGACTGTTGTGGTAATGGTTCAATATCGGGATCAGGCACATTCTGAACGGGTTGGGCTTTCTGATGGGAGTCGAGCTTCCGTAGATTGAATGTGAACCAAAAGTTACTACCCTGGCGTTCTGGATTTGGTTTATATCCAATATCACCTTCCAACTTCAAAGCTAATGACTTCGCGATGGAAAGCCCAAGTCCAGTCCCTGGGCGACGTTTGTGGATTGGGGTATCCAGTTGCGTGAATGGCTTGAACAACTCCTTCGCATCATCTATTGTAACTCCATAACCAGTGTCGACGATCTCTGTCAAAATCGTGTAGGTCGTTGTATCTTCAGCGTAAGGCGTTACCCGCACTTGAATGTACCCAATTTCGGTAAACTTAACAGCATTGCTGAGAATGTTTTCAAAGATCTGACGATATTTCAGAGGATCGCCCTCTGAAAACTTCGGTAGGTTTGGTGAGAGGCTCACTTTCATAGAGACTCCCGGTTGGACAGCGGGCTGTAATGCACGCACCACCGACGTAACCAGACTGGTGATGTCGACCTTACCCTTCTGGATGGTAAAACTGTCAGCTGTAATCTTAGAATAGTCGAGTATATCATTGATAATTCGCAATAGCACGCGACCAGACTCTTCAATCATATTGGCCGTCTCGCGCTGTTCCTCGGTCAAGTGACTATCAAGGAGGAGCGAACAAGCAGAGAGTACACCATGCATTGGTGTACGGATTTCGTGACTGATGTTTGCCAGAAAATCATTTTTCAACCGTGCGCTCTCCTCGTGAGCCGCAATTAAACGTAACTCTGCCTCCTTTCGCTCGGTGAGGTCTCGTGTGACTTTGCCGAAGCCGACGTGCATGTTGTTCTTGTAGATAGCCGTGATAACGACGTTAGCCCAGAACCTGCTACCATCCTTACGATAGCGCCAGCCCTCATCCTCCACTCTGCCTTCGCGTAAACAAATCTCCAGTTCCCTTTCAGGTTTCCCGGATTGGGTGTCTTCCTCGCCGTAGAATGTCGAAAAATGTTTGCCCACGATTTCTTCCTTCTTGTAACCTTTGTTCAATTCAGCTCCACGATTCCAAGTCATGACGTTCCCACGAGTATCTAACAGAAAGATGGCGTAGTCTTTAACGGCTTGGACGAGGATGCCAAAGGCATCATCAATAGGTAGCCAGCTCTGTACCATTCCGCCATCGGCTACTGTGACGTGGATCTCAGCTTTTTCCCATTCGATGACCAGGCAGAGCAGTTCTTCATCCTTGTATACGGGCTTGATGCGCGCCGTCCAAGCGACATCGTTCGCAATGTAGGCCGCATAGCATAGACGGAGATCTCTGAACTCGATGGCTGTCTCGATAGCGTATACAAATGGTATACGATCAAATCGTTCGGTCGGCGAACCTTGGTAAAGAGCAACAAAGAGGTCTTGATCAACAAGACCCTCACGACTTCGACCCCAGGCTTCCAGTAAGCCGACAGAAACCCTCTGTATACGATAGGAAGATGATACGACAAGGGAGGGGACAGGTAAGTAGTCGAAGATATCGTTGGTAGTAGGGATATTAGCGCCAAGGAGCTTGGCTGCTACGTCCATCTCCACAGCAGCTGCACGAGCAGAGTCGTCGCTAATACGACGTCTCTGGTAACTCGTAATATTAAACCTGCCTCAGGTGGCGGGGGAAAGAAGATGGAGAAAAATTGAGGGGTTTGATTGTTCAGATTTTCAGATGCCGGTATACACCCAACGCGTTAAATAATGACGTCAGAATTCATTCATACTTAGCAATACGATTTCCTATTATAAAGCTAGGGCACTCTGGTAATAAATACAAGAAGATAACTATTACAGGCTAAATACTAGATATACTATGGCTTTCGTAGGGTCTTCTGCTATCTCTATCCTATTGGTATTTTACTCTAAAACCTTTCTACAAAGCCTACCAGAGTTTAAGTTATAATCCCAGTTATCACTTCCCACACCGGAGAGAACACAAAGGCTATTACTGGTATCGTACTTGTTCTTGATCCTTAGCAGCTGGTGGTAGTAACTCCCATAAAAGTCCTTCTTGAAGTTTGAGTTAAAAGGGTTTCCCTCATTCATGTAAGAACCGGTCTCTGGAGCCCACTCACGCCAGAGACTCTCAGCACCTTCTTCAAGGCGGTCTGAAGTGTCCTTGAGCATTTCTTGCGGCGCAAGAGACTGGTTGGACTTGGCGCCATAGCTCATGACGTGGAGGTAATTGGACCGCCACGCCGGGAGAAGCGCACCGCGCATACTCTCGTCAACTTTAGCGGGCCCGGGCCCTCCTTGAAGACCAATGACAACAAAGCCATAACTGACAAGTCGCTTTGCATAGTCAACGAGCTTCTCTCGGCTGAGCTCCGACAACTGTGGACGTCCAAGAAGACGACTTGAGATCATCGACATAGCACCAGCTGTGTGAGAACCACCGGCGTTCATCTTGTTGAAGAACGATAGATAGCTGGACTCCGAAAGCTCGCTGGGCACTATAGTAACCAGAGTGCCGTTTTTGCCACCACTGGCATCTAACAGATGCTTTCTGCTTAAATCCATAAGCTTCTCGACAGCTGGTAGTGATGTGTAATAAGCGTAAATGCCCTGACTGATGGTTACGCCGGTCTTCATACTGCCTGAAACAATGGTGGCACCAGCACAGCCAGCGTCCATGAGAGACGGAAGGTCCTGCAGGAGAGCAGCCAGCGCCTTGAAGCTGCCTTCGGCGGCATCAGAGCTGTTGCTAGCAGGGCTGGCAGAAAAGCCGGTGTTGATGACTCGAGGCGCAGGATATGTCTTGATGACGTATTGGGTCACAATACCGTACTGACCTGTACCGCCACCGCGAATAGCCCACAACAAGTCCTGGTCCTGAGCGGCGTCGGCTACCAGGATCTTACCATCTGATGTGACAACGCGAACTTGATAGACATTGTCGGCTGCAAGACCGAAGGTACTTGACAGTGGGCCATGGCCTCCTCCTTGGATGTGACCACCAAGGCCTACCGTTTCGTCGTTACCGCTCACAATAACACGGTCGAAATTGAGAGCATGACGAACGGCTTCGCCGTAGTTGAGACCACTCCCAGCGAATAAGACTGTATCTGTCCTGTTTGGTCCCGGTATCTTCCAGTAGCGCACGAGCTCTCTATGTTTTAGATTATGGGTCCAGATGGAAAGGGAATGGGCGCCGGTGGATCTATCAGAGCGTTAGCCTTGGAACAATGCAATTTCTGTCACACTTATCGTCCAAACAAGTCATGGCCAGTTCCCTTGACTATAATGCGTATGTTCCTTTCGGAAGCCCAACGGGTAGCGATTGCAATTTGCTCGTCGCTGGTAGCGTTGACGGTATGATTCGGATATCCACCAAGATGACATCCACTGCCAGCATTATAACCGTCAGCACCAGGTGGCAGGCAGGAATTGTTGGCATAGAGCGGAGAAGCGATAGACTCCGGCAGTGCGGCGTGGAGGGTGGCAGCCGTCCAGTTATCCTCGATGATTCAGCACTGGTGGGGCGAGTCAAGTGGGTTGCCTCCGTAGCATGATGAAGCGGCTGGTTGGGTTTTGAGAAGAGCACCGTTGATGGTTCGATTGAGTTCTCCCCATTCTTCAACAGAAGGCCAATTTGGATCGGATGGTGAGAGTTTGCAACCTGGGATGGCGACGCCTAAGGCCGAGCCGAAGAACGCGAAATCGAAAGAGTGAAGGAGCACCATGTTGAGTGCGTGAAGGTAACTTTGTGCCGAGAGATTGTTGAAGGCAGGTTTCCGGCGTCCTATATATAAGTGTTGTTATCTAGGATCATACTTCCCAGTCTCGCCACGTCATATCGGCCTAGCATAATGTCTTGTTTTTCATTTCAAAAATGCTCGGTCAAAACGTAAAGAAGCACAGACTATGCAAAAAGGCTGTTCGTTCATCTCTTAGCCACAAAATTGCGTAGAACTAGGTCCATGCTGTACGTGTATAGGGCGAAGTCCCTGTATCGTTGGCCTGGGACTCCTATCCAATTGAGGGCTACAGTCATAAGCTTTGTGGAGAAAGTCATTTCCTTCAAGGAACTGAAGACACCCAGACGCGTCAGCGGTAGTCCATATTGATCGTGTTCCTGGTGTCAGGTTGTAAGCGATGAAATTCGTGATTTCGTTGCTATGCACAGTTGTATGCGAATGCGTAAACGACATGATTGGCCTAGGTACGTCGTATCTGCTGAATGGAGAACAGAACTCCGCTACGACCCTTGTCTTAACTTCCTGTCAGTTTAGTCCAAGAGCTAGCAGAGCGAATCGTAGGTTTTTCGTGTAGTAATGAAAGTGCACTAACACTTATAGCGTTTAACATTCAGCTATGACGTCTTTTACATCCGACTGTTCCAGAAACCGGAGGATTTGTTCTGGAGTATAGGGTAATGTTAATGCACCCAGATCCTTTTCGCCGGAACATCTCTACAATTGTAAGGTAAAGCGATTTAGGGGGCAGCCTGCAATTCCAGCTGACAGTAAGTTTCTCGATAGTTTGCTGGTCCATATGTTGCAAGAATGGAAATCGTCTTAAATAACGGAGGCGGCAACAGAATCGCGCATTGCTGAGTTTTTTTCAAAAAGGTTCAACCTCTGAGTATGCATTCGTCCAATGGTGAGGCTCCTCTGCTGAATCACAACGAGAGGTTTCTATTTCAATTGCTGCTTCTAAAGATACAACGTCATTATTCAACTAGGGGTCATTTATCAAGGCTAACGGCATCGCCCTGTCCTTCTGCTGGCCCTTCTTCCGCCAAGCGCAGCATCCAGTAAAACCCTGCACAGTTGTCGCAAACCACAACAGCATGCTGACTAAATTCACCCAGACCGCCGTGTGCATCCTGCTCCCTGACACCACTGCTGAGAATACATCGTCGTCCGGCCTTTCTCTGGCTCTCAGATAGATGCTAGCAAACACCCCAAATTGCGCCAGCCACAAGACGAAGAGAGGAATGCCAAGAAGACCCCAATACCAAACAGCTGGGGCAAAGAATAGATGAACGAGAAAGAAGATGATTGATACCCCGGCAACAATTTCAGCGTAAACCCAAGCGCTTCCTGCCTTGGTATTATTATTTATCGCTTGTACAAGATCGAGGCCGTGCAAAATTGCGACAACGATGGCAAATGTACATTGCAATGTACGTATGGCAGCGCGGAAGGCTGGGCTTGGCAATCCTTTCTGTCCTTGGTAGCTGATCGTATTCATCGCGACCAACCTGACTTGTTGGTAGGAGAGTTGGGTTACGACCTTTCCTTCTGCGAACAATTGAGTGCAAGGTTAGAAAAGTTCCTTTGGTGTCATAGCGTACTAAATGTGAAGTCTTCTCACCTGTTTGTGTTAGGAAGATATGAGAGGGTTACTCCTTGTCCAATTGCTGTAATTGCGCGACGGGGAGATTTCCAAACAGAAAGACTCCGGGAAGGAAAGGAACGCTGCATGAATACGAGAAAATCTAGTTCCCAGCTAGGGCTGTGTGAAGTAATGGGACATAGCTCAGTAACTGCTCTTGGGAAAGATTTACCATTCGACATCTTGACGATTAGGATGAACCAGCCACTTTCGTCTTCTAAAAATAGTGAATTGAACTTCATGGTACTTTGTAAAGGCTACGTCGGGTAATAAATTAACAAGATGACAAAATGGACCAAAAATGAGAAAGCGCAGACCTAGGCTTCCATATGGAGTAAAAAGAAGCTAATCGCAGAAATCTCGTATTTAAATGCGAAAACGTACGTCACCTCGAGACTAAAGCGTTTAGTTGACCGGAGCATTTCATGCGAGGCCCATAGGCTCCATAGCAAGTGCTATTACCGTATCGCCGGTGGAAACGAGGGTTTCTCATGCCCGATATTCTTGCTACCTTTACTAAGACAGAATAACACGGAGGTGATTTAAGCTTGATGTCACAGAACATATCCATAGGCGATTCAACAGACGTATCCGACCATTGCAGATGACAGTGGAGTCAATATTCACATCCTTCTCTCTAGAGTATAAAGACATGTGTTAAATTATATTAAGCAATGACTATTATAAGCGAAATGAATTTCAACTCAGCTCACACCCCCTCTTGTAACACAGCGGTACCTAGTAATCTCTTAGATACTCATTTCTTGATGTATGGCATGTGCAGTATCTTTGCCCTTTTCCTCATCGCCACTGGATAATGGCGGGGCAACATGCTCACCTCGAGTCATGACCACACTGTTATAAACGTCTTGAGTTAAACCACTGAAGCTATGTCCAACATTACCAGCAAAAATCTTATCGACCCTCTTAAGAGAAAGACCCTGTGTCTCGGGGTAGCAGAAATACTCCAGTGGCTTGAAAGCAAAGTTCATAGCGATCCCTATAAAAGTGGCACGTCAGCACAGCACATTAGTGTGGTAGTAGTAGCAGGGAGTACTTACAGAAAATCCAGTATCTTCAACTGATCTGCGTCAGAGCAATAGGTGTAGTGGTAACAACAATTCCGTTGACTAAAACTGGTTAGTTTTCGGAGAACAGATTGAGCTACATAGAAAGACGTACATAGCCAATTCGATGCAGACGCTAAGGCTGACCCCTTAGCTCTCATTTGCAGATTGTCGATCTCGGGAGCGTAGAGCCAAGGAATGTTAAGGTAGTTAATAGCGAAGGCATTGTAGAACAGGAAAAACATAGTTGCTACCAGAATGCCCCCCACCCCCTCGGCCTCTGATATTGAAACCAGCTACAACAAAGATAAGAGTCAGCATTTGAGTAAAAGCGCCCCAGATCATCCATATGCAGCGATTAAGTCGTTTAATAACCTAGATGGGAACGAGAGACACCTGATAATACGGTTTCCATCTTAAATTACACTTTCTAAGCACTATAACTCCGATGCTTACACAGGACCTTTTTTTTTTGCTATACTAATTGCCCTAATATTAGGTTTTAGCTATTTATAACATACGCCATCTTACTTTTACCAACACTTACATATTACAAAACCACTTAAGTTATCACAATAGCCAGCAAGGTGCATCTTACACACAACATCCAAAACACCATCGGTCGCAACCACCCTAATCATAGAAGGGCTACACCGGTCTTCTTTGAACGAGAGATAAAATGAAGAACTAGACGGCAGCTGCTGAGGACAGGATCAAGGCCTGGTCATGAGGAAGATAGACATATTCTTGGAGAATAACAGACACGTCGTAAGCAACAGCACTATTAGAAAAGACAGTACAATTTGGAGGTCTAGAGGATGAATTGAACTTACTTGATACCAGCCATTTGCTGCATAAATAGACCACCAACATCATTCAACATTCAGCGAAAGTTCTGCTGTCCGCCGTGTCTGAAGATGTCGAACATGCTGCTGGAAGTATCCTCGGCTTCCAAAGCCTGTTCAATTTCGCCGATGACCTGTTGAACTGTAGGGTCGTTCTCGCTCGAGCCGTTTATCCGAGCTGCCACTTCACGTGCTTTCTGGATTGAAACGTGATGCACTGTCCATCGGGGCGATTCGACGAGGAAAGGCGCTATAAAGATCAGACAGAGGGCAAAAATATTTCGGAAGGCAATGGGGAACTACTATTGAAGGGAGCTGGTAGCGTGAGAGGCGCCGAAATAGATCTACTTAGAGATGGTGAGGGCGCGGATGATGAGTGTTGCTTCGATGGTGATGAGAGCGCTATAGCTGTGGGCAGATGAGACTTCAGCTTGCCACTGTTATCAAAGAATATTAGTTAAGTCTGCTAGGAGTAAACTGAGAAGGTCTTACAGAAGGAATTATAGCTGTGTTTGTACCTACTCTGATACCGATGATGATTCGTCCAGCGATGAGTTGGCTTGTGGTGGTAGCTGTGACTTGCAAGATAGTCCCGATGATAAGTTTCCTAGGATGCACCTGGTCTTAACAGTATCTTGTGAAGGCAATAGTAGGACACATTATTAGGATGGCTTTATTCCTAAACATACACTCTATCGTAAATAGCCTACTTGGAAATACATTGACCAGGTGTGCGGGGAGAGTCATAGCTAGCGTGACTTGCTGTGCTGGATCTCCTCCTTTAACAACCCTGCAGGCTATAACTGGATAAGGTTGCTAGCTTGTTTATGCTTGTGGGCCTCGTCGGAAGCGCGTTCCCTCCCGCGAGGGACGATCTAATCTGTAGCGGAACAACCCGTCTAAATACCCAAAACGGTGTCTCGTGTTCTTTCTACCTACCCGAAGTGGTATTTCGTATCGGTATTACGATTGATCAGCAAGAGAGTAGTATCGCAAGGTTCAAGGTTGCGAAACCTCGATGTATCAACTGCAGCTACGCTCTGACCTTCTTTCTCCGGGTGTGTTCCGGGCCATTTGTGGAACTCGTCAAGGAACATCTCCCACATCCCGAAGTCTAGACAATAAACAAGGAGTGTAACAGCGAATCAGGAAGAGTCCTTTACTCAGATCACGATGATGCAATCGTGGATTTAGGAAGAGATCAGCATATAGCATGAATGTTCATCACAAATCAGGAAGTTGATAGATAACGGAGAATTCACGACGTAGTATTGCCAAGACGGCAGAGAAGGTAGATGCATCTATTATATCAATTAGGAAATTCATTGCGACGACAGTCGGTCCGAGAATAGTTACCGTCAAAACATATAAAGGAAATGAAGTTTTCGCTATCTGTGGTTTGATCAATCAGCCTCTCAACTTTATTCAGAGTACTCTGGTTGTCCAGTACAGCTATTATGCGTTTCTCTAGCTCGATTGTCTTAGCCTTGGCTTCCTTCACCGCCGCTCACCCAGGTGAAGATCACCACGATGAGCTTGAACAGCGTCGCTCATTCGAAGCCAGTGCTGAGAGACTGTCTCTGCGTCACTGTGCTGAAACGTTGAAGGCTCGAGGTGTAACTGACCGCAACATCAAACGTAGATCCGCTTTGATTCAGGCACATCGCCAGAAGCGTAAGCTTTGAGCACCAACTACTAGACTTGTGCAGCTTTCTAATGTGGCTCCAGGTGGTATCAAGAAGCGTGATCTCGAGGACGTGCTCAACACGGACCACAACAAGACCAACCTCGGTTACACTCCCAACACCCCGCCCGACACTCTCTTTGCCGGACAGAATTCTTGTGTTCTTACCCCCGAGGTTACTATCGGTCCCTACTGTGAGTTTTATTTGGATTCCAAGAAGATGTGCACTAACAGTTTCCAGACGTCAGTGGTGAGGACATTCGTCGCAACCTCAAGGAAGATCAAGAGGGTGTTGACCTTATTCTCGACTACCAAATAATCAACGTTGAGACCTGTGAACCTGTGCCAGAACTCTATCTTGATATTTGGCACTGCAACGCTACTGGTGTCTATGCTGGTGTGAATAACGCGGGCAACGGAAACACCAACGACCTGACCAACATCGACAAGACCTTTGGTCGTGGTATCCAGCAAACCGATGAAGATGGTGTTGCACAGTTTGAGACACTCTTCCCCGGCCATTACATTGGCCGAACAACCCATATTCACCTCCTAGCTCATGCAAACGCAACTTTGTTTAAGAACAAGACCCTTGGAAACGAAGGCTACAGCAGTCATATTGGGCAGACCTACTTTGACCAAGACTTGATCCACGAGGTTGAAAGGCTTGCCCCTTACAACACCAACAAGCAGGCTCTTACGACCAATGCTCGCGACGGAATTCTTGCTGAGGCTGCCAACCAGGATTATGACCCAGTTGTTGAGTGGACTCTTCTTGGTGATACCGTTGAGGAGGGTGTTTTTGGTTGGTTGGCTTATGGCGTTAATATCACTGTTACCAACAAGGTCGTCCCGGCGGTTTTCAGATATGAGGACGGTGGACATGCTAACCCTGAATTCGGAGCAGGTAGTGGCCCAGGGGGTCCTGATGGCCCCCCTCCCCCAGAGGTAGATAACTAAGGATATTACAGACATCGCTATATAGTAAAGTTAGAAATTATATATAGATTTTCTAATTAAAGCTTAATTAATACTAT
>JABFEW010000159.1:0-27453 GCA_013618405.1 Fusarium hainanense | reverse complement strand
TTTTGTTCTGCTCTGTGCTGTAGATTACGGTGAGGGAATGGATAAGGTTGCTTCAAATTATGCGTGATTAATGCATCAAGAGCCTGACAGACTTCAATGAATACAGTACCTACCTAGGCAGGTATGAAAGTCTTGAAGGAGCCTTTTCTATACTGGAGGCTTTCGTCCTGAAGATGAACTGCCTTAGATTCCTTCATACTATGCATGCATCATGAATGAAACTGGTGTTTTCCTAAACGGATGAGTGAAATGAGTGACGATGACCAACAACAACTCCGTTCGACTCGTCTTTGAACACCTCACTTGGCTGCCCGCTGGCTACTGTTGCTGGAACGCCAACCCAAACCTGGCTTGGTTCGTGCATCTCGCGTATCCCTGCCGTCCCGATCACCCTGGTCACCCACCCAACCCTTTCTGGTTTCACTGTGAGTTGTCTATTCTTGAGATGAAGCCGCCCTCGTGGGCTCGTTTTAGGTTCTCATAATCAACTCCTTGCTTCCAGGTTGCTCGTTGCTCCTAGCTTACCCATAAAAGCTGATGCTCGAGACCCAGGGCTTGGTGCGTGATCTGGTTTAAGATGATATAGATCGTAAAAGTTTGAGACTCCAAGCTGCAAGCACTGAGAGCTTCATGCACAACAAAAGCCAGTAACAAACTGCCAGAGAAAGAAACTTCAACTGGTACTATTCTCCAAACTTGACCATTTTGGGGTCAGCATAGCCCTCCAAAACTTGGCTGCTGATGTACGATGACTCTTTTTCAGCTCTTTGGTAGTGTAGTGCATTGTGCAATTCTCCACCTCCACCTTCACCTTGTCCGCCATCGTTTCGTCGATTTCGAACATGACAACTTGTTCATGATAACTCAGAAGAAGATCCTTATTATGACCGGTGTTGGCTCCGTACATGATCGCCCATGTCTTACCGGCTTTGTGTCGTCTCAGCATTTTGAAACCTCACTGTCACTCACCTCTCCTCGCCCTGTACTGACTGTACAGTAGTACAGTACAAACAAACCATCCAATGATACTTCAGACTAATATCCGACCATCCAATGATCTCGAACTATGTGGATATGATGGAATGGCTTTTTGGGGGTTTGGTTTTGTCGTAGACTCGTACATAGTATCAGACAGTGACTCGCTCAACCTCTCTCCAATAACACCACAACCCCCTTATTAAGCTACATCGTACTGGTCTCGTTAAAGTTTTCGAGGTATTTACGGAAGCTTGTAAGAAATTATCAGGCATTTTCCAAACTGGTGCCGCTATACTGTGCTGTGGTTTTCCTTCACAAGCTATTCAGCACTCTCATCACCTCAGAGACATACCTGGAAAATGTCACCATTTCTCCCTCGAATGTTCTTAACCTAATGTCTACAGTATATCACAGGCGTCCCACAATGACCTCACTGCAATTCAACGGTTCCGATCCCGCCCGTCTAATAATCAACACATAAACAGTGTTGCGTTGCGTCTCAAATGCCTTCAGGCTTTAAAGGTGTATTGAGTGCTGCAGTCGTGCGCAAATTTTATGCCTTTGTGGTAACATTGAGCATGGACAATGTCTGTCTAAGAGCATGACTTGTAAACGTTATGAGGAGACTGGAGTCTGTTCAGAAGTTCCAGAGAGCCCCCACTCAAGTCTGTTTACATTTGAGATGATGCTATTAGTTACCCGTTACTGCTCATTACACACTCGCTTTCACTGAATTGTGGCTGTAATATTTTGATCCCTTGCTCACTGGGTCAATACTGAACATGACTTTACTTGGTTGGGCTTGATCCTCAACAAATACACAAACTTCCTCTATAGTGTCTCTTCTTTATAGTTTGCCAGATCAACAAACGATTCTCGTCGCACTTGTGTGATGATGAATAATCCCTCTTCAGCCTGGTGTCATGAGAATAACAGCATCACAGGCGCCATCATGACTTTGGTTCCACTATGCTTACTTACATACACTGTTTCTCTTAGTTGTGCACGATGTGCGAACACTCTGTTGTCTTCTGCCTGAGCTTGGTCTCTTCCACTTTTGTCCTCCGTGCTGTAGGCATCTACATTTGATTGATGGTGAAACATGAGCGCTTTCTTCATCACGCATCTCAATTTCGTAGACATGATAGACACTCCTTCATCTGGCTCGTGCGCCCACCATCTGTGGCGGCAGCGCTTCCAGTCTCCAGCCCCTTAACAGAGTCCAATTTCTTTGTGTTTGACTGCATGTATCTTTCGCTATGGTCCACCGTACCAACCTCCGCTACCATGTACAGTACTACTGTATGTAGCCTGTTGTGCTGTTCGTCTCATTACGCATCGTCCAGCCTGTACAAATCATTACCTCAGCCGTGACCATTTATTTCGGCTTAGAGATGGGGCCCCGGTCAACTGGCAGACCCTTAACAGACCTGGGTGTGACTCGCAGCGTTCCCAAGTAACCTGCCAGTTCATGCTCTTATCCGCGTGTACGATATGATAGCTTGAGTGCTGTTCATCTGCCTCTATCAACGCAGTAATCTGTGTCTTTAAACAAAGATCAATATATTTATGTAGATGTATCTTTCTCGACCTTCTTTGTGCGCTGATGGTGTTACTTCCGTAGCCGAAACCCCGCTTGAGAGCGTGTACTCCGGTTGGTTTGTACAAATGTTGGATGAGTCAGTGGAATACTATTGTTTTTTTTTTTTTTTTCACGTCCGCGCTTGAGCTTGTCGGGTAACGTATAGAATAGAACCAGATATGGATTGGACACGACTACAGTTGAGATCTGAGTCACAGCAAGTACGACTTCGCCAGCCTACCCTAGATAAACACAATCGCTGTCACAACACTGCTTAGGTTCTCCAGTGATAGTAGGGTATTTTGATCGCCAGAACTGCCTACTACATCGTTATGCTATGTGCAAATGGTTTCTGTTCCTGTGTAAGGCGGAGTTGTCCATCTTCGCTGCTAGGTTGCCTGTTGCACCGCCCACTTTAACCTCAGTTACGAGTGAATGGCTGAGCATAGAGTTCATTGAGGGACCTTATGACGCACCGCATTGCTGCTTCTCACGGGACCTGGGAGAGTCGAAACAACTCACGAGAGCTACCAATCACTCATCCATTTACATACTGCTTAACCGAGTGCGTTGTCACCCACGAGTTGTATTGGATCCATTATGTTCGAGCCTTAGTCGAACTTCCGGTGAACCCTTTGCCAAGTTGCCCCCACATTCCGGACCCCGGCCGGCTGCTTCGGTGCCCCGACCGCTCTCACAAGGTTAGGTTACTGTAGGTTTCTCTCTCCCTGATAGTTCGTCATACGGTACAAGGTTACGATTCTCTATGCCGTGTTTCGCCAACCACTTGCTTACGTATGTAGGGTTTGTCAGAACTACTGTACAGACAGTCCAGCAGCGAACTTGATTAAACTGCAGCTATCTTATCCGAGATGGCCTTCCGCGTTCCAAAGTTCCATCCAGATGGATCTCTATCCCTACCCTGGCTCTCGACCTCTTCACCGTCAGATCTTAGGACATCTGCCCACCTACGAAAACGTGGTTGCCTAACCCTGTTCATGCCTTGCACATGCATCATCCTGGATCTCATATTCCTGCCACATGAAGCGGGCATCGAATCAGATCAGATCTTGCCTTTTGTCTACTGTAATTGCTCAGATAATCGTCATCGCCGTACCGAATCGTGAATGCAAAATAAAACCTTGTCAAATTAGGCACCGTTCGAGAAGTCATGGGGAACAGCGGGTATACTGAGCCAAAGTTCATAGAAGTACGGCAAGAGTTTATTTATACTTCACGGTAAAAGACACAGAAGGCTCTTCAGAAACATGTTGAAGGTTCCCTGAAAGAGTGAATATTCAAAGGAGATGTCACCCTGTCAGGCAACTCCAAGTGTTGATCAGGTGGAGAGGCTTTGCACCAAAAAAAGATGATAATGAAAGGCTGAATCAAGTATGAATGCCAGAACCTTCTGGGTACCATGTCCTCTCCAACACAGACAGAGAAACAAAGAAAACAGGGACAGAACAGTCACGCACCAACGATACAGCCGTGTCTGAAGTAGTCAGATGTAGAAGGCCATCGATGTGGCATAGGTACTCATGTCCAACAACAGCCTTTCCACTCACACAATCGGCAGTCTTGCCACGATTGTTGATTCCATGTCACGATCCCGCCGAGTGCACGTTCGATATGAACCATACCATTCAGGCAAATACATAAGCAACCGCCAGTCACCTTGGAAGCTTACGTTTAGTGTCTTGAGCTGAGCAACTCGTCTGCCTTGGAATAGCCTGGGCAACATAAGCACTTGCAGAGCAGAAGGTTGACTCCATGTCAGGAACAAACACGCCACCAACGATGCATACTATAGACCCGAGTGTTACTCAGGCTGACGAGAGCATCGCATTTCAGGTGACAGGAGGAATTTTCCGAACTCATCTTATTCGTGTCACTCAGTGACTTGCAATATTGCGATAGTAGCCCGGCAGATCAGCCGTGAACAACATCATCAGACACACAACAAGACATCGAGGGTAATACGGGCAGGTCCATCGATGTATTGTTAACACTACGTGAATGGTTCAAGGCCCGGGAGTTGGCAGATACGTCACATACTTGTCAAACAGTGAATGCACCAAAGTGAGTAGTACGAATCCATTGAATACATAATCAATACAAGTGACCAAGACTAAAACGGTTGCAACTTTTGCCCTTCGCTGGCTTAATATCTCAATTCCAATTTCCCAGCTTCTTAATATCGGCCTGCAGCAGCGAAAGGAGTTGGCTCTTGTCGTGGTGATGACCATCACCGCTGTGTCAGACACTTTAGGAAGCCATGTAGGTGCTGGCATCGACACCCTCCTTGGGGAACTCACTATTAAAGGACATTAGTCGAAGGAAACGACACAAATATATGGCAGTTTGACTTACGGAAGAGCGACCTCAAATCGCTTCTCGATCTCCTTGAGCACCTCCTGGTCTTGGTCGGTGCTGACGAATGAGATGGCCAGACCCTTGGTACCGAATCGTCCAGCACGACCCACTCGGTGAAGGTAGGAGCTGGCATCGTTGGACAGATCGTAATTGATCGCCAGGTTAATACGCTCGATATCGATACCTCGTCCGAAAACATCTGTGGCAACACAGATTCTCTTCTTGAACTCCTTGAACTCCTTGTAACGGCGGATACTATGTGATATTAGACATTATTAGACACTTATCAGATCGGTCACTTACCGTTCTTCCTGACTGACACCGGAGTGAACAGCGATCGAAGGAAAGTTGCACTCTCGCAGGAGCTTGTCAAGCTCAGTAGCGCGGACAGTGCTACGCACAAAGATGATGACCTGGTTGAACTGGAGATCGTCCAAGAGTTCGTTGAGCTTACGGTTCTTCTCCTTCTCTTCTAGCTTGATATAGTACTGCTGAAGACCGTGAAGAGTGAGCTTGGTGTCCTCATCGACGTAGTGCTCAGTGGGATTCTGCATGAACTTTCGGCAGATGGGCTTAACCTCCTCGGAGAGGGTGGCCGAAAACATCATGACCTGCTTCTGCTGAGGAGTAGCACGGAAGACGTCCTGGACATCGGTGCGCATGTCTGGTTTGATTAGTATCTATTGTTGGGGAAACTTTTGAAGCAGAACTCACCAGGCTGGTCAAGCATCTTGTCACACTCGTCCAGCACGAAGATACGGACGCTACCAAGACGCAGAGCCTTGTCACGAACAAGAGCCTTAAGACGACCGGGAGTACCGACGATGATGTGAGGGCAAGTCTCCTTGTTCTTAAGGGTCTCCATATCGGTCTTGATGGGGGTACCGCCATAGAAGACGCCGGTCTTGATGTCGGGCATGTACTTGCTGAACCGGTTGTACTCGTCGCGAATCTGGTAGGCGAGCTCACGAGTGTGGCACATAACGACCACAGAGACCTCCCCGTTCACTGGTTCGACTTGCTGTAGGGTAGCAAGAACAAAGACAGCAGTCTTTCCGAGACCGGACTTGGCCTGGCAGATAATGTCACCACCGAGGAGGGCCTGGGGGATACAGGTTTGTTGGACTGTCGATCGAATCGATGTTAGAGCGGGTTCTAAGAAGCAAACGAACGACGGGTGTAATGTCAAATGTCCGTCCATCGTCGCAGCTTAGCCATAATAATTTCTCGCACTTTCCACCGACGTGGTGATACAGAAGGGCGTGATAGCAACCCGAAGGTCAACTTTGGAAAGCCAAATGATTGCGCAAGCAACCGTGGCAGAGAAGTATCAAGAGCTCCTCGATGTTCTTTGAAGTTTTCCTCGTTTCGCCCTGGCTTTTTCGCCAGAAATCCGCCCGCAACAACAAATAATGTCTTATCCGCTTTCGCGAGGTAAGTCTGACAACGAAGTTGCGGTTCTGCGGAGAGCCACGTCTCTCAACCGTGGGCTTATTCCGCCCGGATGCTCGGACCACCTCAAAATCTATCCTGAACCACCTCTGACGACGACGATAACGATTGCGGAAAGAATTGGCCATTTGGTTTTGCTTGCGAGATGGACGGACGCTTGAAGGAAGGGGATATGATGACTTAGGGTATTAGAATATCAGGACTGACCCTCCGATGGATGCTCGAAACCGCAGTCGGCAATGGCGCGGAGCAACTCGGCCTTGAGGAGGAAATCGCGGAAACCGGTTGAATGAATACCGACGTAGCTGCCCTTCTTGTCGACATTGTTACCGGCGGCGAGCTCGCCCTTCTTGCCGTTGGAGGTGGTCGCGGCGGTATCGTTGCCACCGATCTCCTCGTCGGAGTAATCAATGAGATCTTCCTCGTGAGACATGCTGGTTGTGATTCACGAGCTGTTAGATTGTTGATGTGGAAGCTGTCGCTGAAGCTGTTTGCAGCGGAGCTGTGATGACGAGTCTGACGCGGTTACGAACCGAGTCGCGTCGCCGTGGAAAGTTGAAAGTGGCGCAGATGTGCGCTGGAATAGAAAAAAAAAAACGACGGATGAAGCAAATTCGAGAAGTGTGAGGAGGAAGGAGATGAATCGAACCCAGTCTCGTTCCAAGAGTGACTTGAAGGAGTCTTTGTTGAGGCTGAGAAGGGAGGTGCTAGAAACAGGCAGGAGCAGTGCAAGGTCGCTGCTGGCTAAGAGGCCCGTGCGCGCCGTATCACGTGAGTCGGCTCAACACAGTGCTAAATTTACAGGATACACTAACATATGAGAACTGAACTGTCGCTTCAACCTGAACCATCATTCTGGCCGTCCAAGACATCGAGTCTGGAGAAAACTTGATGGCGAAAGGAAAAGAAAATAAGAGCGTCCAGAACCGCATCATATACTCCAGAGCATCATATCTCTACCAAGCAGCTTCATATCTTGCTAAGCAGCAATCTACAGTCGGGCAAGATGGTCTATCAAATTTCTCAACCGTAGGCCAAGGCAACAGTGCTCCTGCGCCAACAAAGAACGAACAGAAAGCGCTGCTGAACATGTCTCGAAAAGTCGTGGCAGACTTGCGTGCTGTAACACAGAAAGCGCAAATTCGACAAAGCCCGGCGATGAAACAAACTATGTGCAAGTTTTGCAATACTCTGCAGATTGACGGTGACACCTGCACATCATCCGTGGAGAATGCTAGCAAAGGAGGCAGAAAACCCTGGGCCGACGTCCTGACCATCAAGTGCAGAACCTGCGGCAATGTTAAGAGATACCCTGTCAGTGCTCCGAGACAAAAGAGGAAAACTCTGCGCAAGTTGGATCGGCAAGAAGGCACAGAAGAAAGCAGCAACGAAATCAGGGAATACAAATCTACAACACAAACGACGCCGAATGAGACACCAGTTCAAACGCCAGGCCCATGAGATGAAAGTAGAAGTGGTCTTAACGGTCAAACACACAGGTCCGCACCGAACACTCTATGAGAAGTGCGTGGTCGAGAAATTACTCTACTCACGGGTCATGCTTGATCCTCATCTGCCAGAAGAACAATATCATATGGTCATCAAAAGCACTGTATGTCTGGGATCATTTGTATGTGAAGGTATGTTGCAGCAAAGCCGGGCAAGACCGCTGTCATACAATAGCTGAGTTGGCGCTCACGTCAACCAACGAACAGCCCAACCGTTGCAGTTAAAACTATTAGAGAGAACCGAGGCTGTTGATAGAACACGGCCCACGCTGTATCTTCTCTTCCTTCCGTTAATAAACATTTCGTTGCTACCCTGTGTGATCAGCATTCCAGTGCTTATTTTCCTGGCTGCCCGGCTTCTTTGACACTCTCCTCCCCTAAAACCTTACTTGCCGCCATGAACCTGTTTTTTGTAAGCTACTATGTTCTCCTAGAGTGGACACTATTGAGCAATACTTACAATCCACCGTGCCAGCTGCCCAGTCCCCGCATGGCTTCCGCCTGGACGCTCGTCATGCGTAATAAGTTTTCAGTGTCGGAAAGATTGGATGATAGTTGAGCGAGCTGTGAGTTGAGTTGTGCCTATTAAAAGGACGCGGGTGTTAGAGAAATGATGGGATTTAAGTACACGGCAAAGCTATAACCGGAAACAAGATACTTCAGAACAAGACAATGGGAAACTCACAAGTTGCCTGGTTTTGACGGCGCTCCCACTCGACACCATGCTCTGTCGCACGTGAGCACCGGTCATGTTGCGTGTAGCCATAGCAAGTCTATCTCCTTGCCTGAGTGTTTATGGACGATGTAAAAACGTAGCGGTAGGATTTGGTGCGTTGTTACGACTGGGCACTAGCTAGGCTTGGTAAATAGCGCGAGAGAATAGGTTGCGCCTTGGTTAGAAAAGACTGAGGAAGAGAATTGTATAAGAAGTGGTCTTCAACTCTGGAAGCTTCAAAGTGCTTGTACGTTGAGCGGTGTTGTGTTGTATCGTATCGTACCTGATGGGTGATTGACATGGATTAGTGGTGGTTTGTTTACCTACAGATCCAAGGTGGGGCCGCCTGAGCTGACCCATCAGGCGGTCTGAAAAATAACCAGGATACAGAAGCCTATTGACAAAATAACTTAGACTTGCTTAGGTACTAAACTCAGGTTAGGCTATCCTAATTTTTATGATAACCCTTAACTAAGTCTCGCTTTTTCTTCGACCCACCTGCCCATGCATCCATGCACTCAATAGCCATTGGGTCTTCACCAGAGTTGATCACTGGTCACGGCTTTACAAACAACAACAACCATATTTCAATACCCTTGTAACCATTGTGCACACCAATCTAACAGTTTGGTCAGTACAGTATATATGCGCTCTATAGCACCAATCATGATTTCCATGTGTTTGCTTTCTGGATTTAGTAATCGCCGGATCACTGCCACCAAAGAAACAGGAGTCAGCCTTGGTATAAGTGATCAGATGAGGTGACTGTTATCAGCATTCATTTACAACCACAAAACTCGAAGCAAAGCAACCTCATGCTCTCTTTGTCCCCAAAATACTGTCAGACAGAACCTCTTACTACTGTCGTGGAGAATGAGATGGGATTTTGTAGCTGTCTCTCTCGTCCGACTATAGGCAATGTTGAACTTTGTAAAGTGTGCCTCCATCGGTCATTATACAGAAGTTGCGGCAATATAGGCTGAACAGGTAGCTAAGAGGATAAATATCCATTGTCAGGCTGTAGAAGGACGCTCTAGATCCTCGTCCGCTGCAGGACCAAAACGCATCTACCGTGGTCGGTAGTCCGTAGAAGAAGTCAACCACAAAGATGTATGAAGGAACGGGTAGAAGAAAAAGAACGCTTGAATTCTTATGCTCGGTATGCGGGATGATGTAATCGGAATAATGTATCCCGGTCATACCAATGGTTCAGACGTCACAATATATCCAAGGTACACCAACAACTTTCAGCAGCGGACGGAGTCTCATTCAGCCCAACTTGGCTCAGACACGAAGGATGCGAGTGTAGGACCAACTGGGCACACGGCCTTCTGAGAGATCAAATCAACTTGGATGCTGTCTTGGTGCCAAGCCTTGGCAGTGAATATCCTTTTGGAGACACAGGCTGACAAGTGTTGATCAACATGTTAATGTCGCCTATATAACAAGGCTTTGAGGGCCCCCTGAAAGGTCATTGATCAGTTCGGCACTTAACCGTGATATCTCAACTCTTATCTTTTGTTGTTGCACTTCAGCATGAAGAAAGTCTTTTCCCTGACAGCCTTGGCTTCCTCGGCCGTCGCATTTCGTGGCGGTTGGGGCTTCGACGGGCCTCCTGGCAACTTCTCTACGACAGAATGGCAGGCTCACTTCGAGGACGCCAACGCAACGGGAACATACTATTTCGACGCCTACAATGTCTCGGAAAGCTTCCCACCCAACAAAACTGTCAGTGGCTGGTCGGCTACCATTCGGGTAGCCAACATCACCGACGACCCCGAAGAAGGGAGCGTCCCGTATCCAGGTACCGACATCAGTATCAAAGCTCCGGATGGGATGGAGATGCCAGAGTCCAACTCTACAGAGTGGCAGGCCTGCATGGCAGTCTGGACTCCTGGAATCCTAACTTCCGGGGCTACTAGCGATGCTCAACACGACGATGGAGACTGTAGCTCGTTTCTTTCGGATGAATGTATTGATGCCATTAAGGCCTTAGCAGCTGGCTTTCACTTTGATGGCGAGAGATGTACCACTGTCCCTTTCATCCCTGAAGTATGCAAGAAGTGGTATGGGGAGTCAGGCGACATACCTAGTGGCACCAGTAAGTCTAGTCTTTCAGAATCTGTTCTCGTAATACCATCTTAACCTTGATACAGTCAGTGGAAATTTCAGCAGTATATTCAACGGTAGTACTATGTTCAGTGGGCGTCCGCTGCTGGTAGGAGACAGCGAACGCGTGCAGACCGAGGAGGAAGCTTATAATGAGGCGATTCGTAGTGTTTATACGGTCATGATCAACTGGGGCCGACGTAGTTCGTTTTCTTGGAGCTCAGATGATATCTTGCAGCCTACACTATTGTGCTTACGCACAAGGAACATCACAGAAGGAAGTGAGGATCCCAATACTGGTATAAGAGCAGCGGTTCATGCACCCATGGCGCTGGTTATGTCCATGTTAGCTGCAGTTCTGCTGGTGTACTAAGTCTTCTGGACACGGGATAGATGAAACATTCACAATAGGCCCTCGTTGGCTAACACAATGTATATATATATGTAGGAGTTTGAGGCTTAAATTGAAGATTTTCTGAAACCTCCGTTGGGTTTACAAAATTCGATACAGCAATGATAACGATGGTCCTCTACCACAAATACTAAGCCTACACTTCTCTGTTCTCTTCATGTATTCTAATAGCTGTGTGATATAAAGTTCCATTATAGGGTCGAAATAGAGTCCTAAGCAAATTGTCAGTCAGGGCTCATGTTCTTAGCTGAATCAACTCTCATTACTTGGGCACATGTCAATGAACGGACGTCTATATATACACAGGACTTCATTCACAAACATGCCGAATAAGGTATAGAGCGGCTAAAGGTCAAAATAGAACGTCTCTCAATGTATTTCATCACCCCTTTCCTACCACTGTTGAGTATCTATGTATGTTTCCAACAGAACACACGCAAGCCTTATGGACAAGTTTCCTACTGACATTCCATGACTTCTCGCAATGAACAGATTAACCAGAAAAGAAACGACCATCCATAGTCTAATTTGCTTGTGCAATCCCACTAAGAAAACAATGCTTATCGTAGCCCCTCCCGTTTGCTGCCTCCATCCGACTTTTTTTTTCATGACATACCCACGCAAACATCTGGGAGGGCGCTCCGATAATCGATGGGGAAAAACAAAGACTTGCTTGGCTTATGCAATGCCTTGGTTCTGTCCATCTACCTCCTCCCCCGCTACCGGCCGTTCCATTACTTATTCCCAAATCGCCCTCCCAAAGATGGGCCTTGGCCTTCTTTAATATTCCAATCCGTTGATACGAGCTTTGTCCTGTGGTGTCCCTACACCCGGAAGGGTTATCAACAGGGCTGGCAACAACGGAAGGTCGATTATATGCTGAAAAGGCACCGGAATATGATCCCTGATTCCAATGCGGTATTACCAAAGATAGGCTACTTCTGTTTGATCGTTCAATGTGTATGTACGGGGCTTGTTGGGAACGGAATAATTAAAGACGTTGAGTCTGAGAATAGTCCAAAGTGACTGTGACCTTTGTCGTGTCGTTGCGTTTTTCTCGATGGAGCTGAGGCGTATAATAAAAACAAACAAAACAAAACAAAAACGGTCGTCTTCGCCGAGTGGCGTGTCGTATAGTTGTTCAAGCCAGATGAGTAGATGTAATACAGATGGCCTCAGCGAGTCCAGCAATGAGGAAGACAATACTTGGTCCCCTATTGGCGGCGTAAAAGAGCATATCCGGAACTCCAAAACTGCGAAAAACCAGAACCTCGAAACCCCATTCGTCGAACATTAAGTTGAGGGTTAAACCAAGAAAACCCAGCGTTATAGCTCGTCCGATATCACCGCCGTCAAAGCGCGTCCTAACGCACGCCGATCGGGGGTCGTGGAGGTAAGCTACCTTGACTGCTATTTGCCGATTGTTCGGAGTCAAATTCACCACTGCCCGCGCTGGCGCTCGCACTACCCGTCAGACTGCGAACATTCCTAGGCTTAGTTTGATGGAGGGCGCTCACCCCTATATGTTGTTCAACTTGTTGCGGTGCTACTGAGTTTCCTTGGCCCGGTGGGTGTCGGGGGACGGGTTGGCGAACACCATCGGGTGGTGATGGCCTTCCGTTCATGCCAGGGGCAGGACCATAGCCACCCGGTGGTGATCCTCGACGACTGCTGCCGCCGCGCATCGATGGAGGGTAGGGATTCCCGGGGGACTGGCTTGCGCGTCGAGGGAAAGCACCATTCATCCCAGGAGGCCCTCCAGGACCGGGGCCGTACTGCATCTCGTCAAGCCTTGAGGCAGTCAGTGAATTCGCTCTAGAGCCGGCGTTCATTGCGCCACGATCGACTGATCCATAACGATCCGAGGAGCAGCTCATAAGAGGGTCCTCAAGAATGTTCTCGGTTGTCATGGAGCTGTGGGCGCCGCCGACCTGGCTGGATCTGTTACGTCCGAAGTTGGGTCTGAACCGACCGCCTCGTGTAGGAGGTGGCATATCGTCGGGGTTACGGCGAAACTGGCTTGGAGTAGGTCCTGGCGCCTTGCGATTCTTTCTTGATGTTACACTCATCATGTCAAAATTATCAGGGTCGATCATTGGGGGGCCGGCGTTGGCTGTAGGGTCAAAGTAGTCGTCGTCGTCGTCGTCATCTTCGTCAAACACCTGTTTGCTGTTGCGCATTGGATGAGGACCACGACGAGGTCCGGGGCCTCCAGGGGGACCGGGCGGGGGCGGTCCACGACGCATTCGCATTTCCTGTTCACGCAGAGCCATCTCCCGCTGTCTCAGAGCCAGTTCCCGCTCCCTTAAATTGACATCTGACGGGTCGCCTGTGACGGATGTCTCGGAACCTTCAGGAATATCATCATAGAGCACCAAGTGAGAGAATTCCTCCAAATTAGTGTCTTCTAGTGAGCCTCTTCTTGAAGGCTGACGCGATCCACCGCCATTAATAGAAGGAGGGGGTCGGCCATAGCCATTCGGTGGCCCGCCATTCATAGGGGGTGGGCCGCGACGCATACCGCCTTGGCTGAAATTTGACGAGTTTCGAGGTCTGGGCTGACGAGGCGGCATTCCGTTGCCGTTGGGCATGCCATTCATCATAGGACGGTGGCTGTTCTGAGAAGGCATTCGGGGTACTGTCTGTGCTGAAGGGGATGCTGGTGGCATAATGTTCGCGTTGGGATCACCAGGCTTGGGTCTGTTGCGGTTGACTAGGTTGAGGTTATGGAGGATTGAGTAGAGGGTCTCGATTCGTGGAAGTGTTATGTTCGAGTCTCTGGCCAACTTGACAGGCGACCCTAGGTAAGTCTCAACCTCCATCGGTCTTCGAGCAACATAATCTTGCCACATGATACTCTCTCCCGAGGCCTTGGACATCTCGTCCATTGTCTTCTTCTTGAAGTCGGGTTCAAATTTGCACCCATTGGCGTCAGCTAGGCGAAGTAGCTCGTCAATGACATCTGAAACCATGTCCCTAACACCAACCTTTTCTAGGAGCAAGGTATGATTGGGCGTTTCGAAGATAACGCTGATGGGGTGGAATGCGATAGGGCTGTGTTGTGAGTTAGCAATGTTTATTCGATAGTGTGGAAGACAAACCCTATGACTCTCTCGTATTGCTGTTGGCGGATGTTTGGCGAGACCTTGCACTCTACCTGGCCAGAGCTGAGGGTCATTGCCAAAGCCTGTGCCATATCCTCTTGTATACTCTGTGGAATATTGTTGGGATTATTAGCTGGGCCAATCCAGATATCGGTTGGGCCCTTGTGTTCGAATTCACTCTGACCAAGTTGTGTGAGTTCGGCGCCTGAAACGAGTGACAGGACCACGTTGGTAGGGAATCGCTCCTCCAATGCAGCTTCGACTCCGAGGGTGTGTGTGGTATTGACAAGGATGCATGTGTGCTGAGGAGTTACGACGGAGTCGATGACGGAGGCGAGATCGTATACGTCAGGCAACGCCTTAACGCATAGTACAACATAATCGAAGGGGCCATCTCGAGCGCTGGCGGCGTCTTCAGGATTTCGAACAACTGTAAATGAGATATCAGTATGCTGCAAAAGAAGCTGGATAGCAAGGAAATTCATACCGTGCCGAGGCTTGAACCGTTCGTTGCCAAATGTCGGCGACCTTGTAACCTTGATTAGCTAACAATTGGAGGTCATTCAGCTCTGATTCACTTACTTGAACGAGATTCCATATTGTGCCACATGCTCGTAACCAGACTTCCAAACGAGAGTCACATCACACGCATTCGTAGCCTGGAGTCGCCATGACAAGAATGCTGAGACGGGATTACCTCCCACTGAACAGAAGGACATTAGCTCACGGTTCGCCATGACGAGCAGCAAAGGTGGGACGCTACACGAACAACCGTCCTGACGGTTGGCGTGAGGTATTCAGGGCAAACGAGTGAATAGAAGATAAAGGGATAAGAAAGAGGGTAAGAGATGGTGTTGAACTGATGAAAGAATGGTATGGAGGTGCCAGCTGATTTGAGATGACGCGACCGTTCACCTCTGGTTTCTATGTGAACTAGCCCTAGGTATGAAGGGAGAATTGTAAGAAAAGAGACGACAAACCTGATAGAATCTTGAGCCGGGGCGATACAGGCGCCATAGTGTCTGGCGGGTCCTAATGTGGAATAGTGGCCTAGGCCAGTAGGGTGTAGCGGAGCGGTTTCTAACGACGGACCCGTAGCCTTGGGGCGTATATTGGGTACCACAGCACAACCTAACAAGATCCGGAGCACCTCCCTAGTGAATGGCAGGGTATGGATAGGCTTCAACTGACGATGATTGCCGTTTTTTTGAGAGTCGCAATGTGAGCGACGAGAATGATACGAGGATCTAAGGCGATAAGTGCAGCTCGACAGGGCATGTAGCGGCTCGGGAGGATGAGACTATCGAATGGGAACGTCGCCAACGAGGCGTGGCAGGCGAGGTAATGGCGGCGGAAGTGACAGCCAGCAGTAGAAACAACGAGCGACGGGCCAAAATCGTGGCGTCAGCGGCAGGATGGCGTGCCAGGGGTGTTCTGTAGCGTCGTCTCGTGCGTCAATTCGCGATAGGTAATGAAGCAGCGAGAACTCGACAGTCGGCAAGTACAGTAGTGAGTGTGACGAGTGGGACGAAAGCTGAGATGGCCTCGGTGGACGGTGCACCAAATGGGGGGTGGGAGATTATCTGGGGATTGTAGTCGGACAGACTGTAAGAGCGAGAGTGGGCTGAGCTGAGAAAGCTGCAACAAGAGAACTGGAGCTCGATCAAGCTTAGAAATCTCACAGCGGGCGCGGATCAAGTTGCGCGGACTTGGCTCTAGGCTTTAGAAATTGATGCGGGAACGGCGGGCCTCCGATCTCTCTCTCGCAATCGTACTATAGGCGAAAGTCCCGAGAAAGTGCACTGAGGAGCTTCGTGTTGCCTTGAATCAATATCAGGTCAGGTCAGATTCGGTCTGGTTTAGTTTGATAAAAAAGAGAGGGTCCCTCCCGGTCTTTGGTCTGAGCAGCAGTGCGTACGTGCGTGTTGGCTGTGTAAATGATGATATGGCCCGTGAATGATTGGGCTTGATTTGGATTGAGGTGGCAGGGATGGTAAGGCGCCGCCGAGAATGAAAAAGCGCAGTGCCTACCTTAAGTGTACGTACTTAACAAGACAACCACAGCAATCTCTCAGGGACCAGGGGTGTTCAAGATGCGATGTAATGCAATGCTTGGATAGGTAGGTAAACACTGGCAATCTTAACAAGAAGGAAGGAAAGTCAGAGGAGGCGTGTGTGAGAAGGGGAAGATGCGTGTGGACAGAACAAAGATAGGCCAAAGTACCTACAGTAAGGTACAGTACGGTAGGTACCAAAGGGGGCCGAGCTCACAAGGGGCCAGGTTCATCAACAAGCAACAACTGCGTATCCGTACTGTACACACTATGCATGTAGCGAGAAAGTATGTAGGTATGTGCAGAGAGGCTTAGATACAAGGAAAATAAGACAAGGGGACCCTGGTCTTGGGAGGTAGCGGCATGTGCGATTTGCGGGAGTGGCTCAGTCCGAAAGAGTGAGGAAGGATATCATGGGCTACCAGTGGTTGGAAGGATCAAATTAGATGACAGAGAATGGATGCGAAGCAAAGCGAAGCGAGGAGGGATGTATGAATGTAATGTAATGGGATGTGACTGTGGTTGTGACTTTTCGAAGAAGAAAAATGAAAACAAAATGCCGCCCCTAGAAATGCAATCCCCGTGTTTGATTCTGCTGTGGCCAGACAAATGCCAATGGCAGACGAGACAAGGGATTGGCGATGAGCAATTAATAGAGGGTGGGCTAGGTCTTGACTTGTGAAAGGAAGGGATGGAGGAATGGAGAATGGAGAACGGGATAATTAAGAGATATTAGACTTTGCTGAAGTCATGATGAGCAGCAGATACTGTCTGCATGCTCCATAAACTCAATTGACACGAGCTTGCAATGGATGCTTGGAACCTCAGACTGATCTCGGGTAGTTTTAATTGACAGAAAACTGCACAACTTACAAGTTTTGGTGGTTTGTTGTTTTGTTTCTTCTTGTGCTCATTCAATTGTCCCGTTATTCGTCTCGATAGAATTGTTCCCTAACCCAGCCAGTGATTAAGAAGAAAAAACCAGTGGTGTGGGAGCAGTGACGAATGCTGACGAGGACGGGGACACGGAAAGCCTTCGTAGGTTCGTTCGTTTCGAGATTTGTTGTTAGTTTATGGAGCTCCGTAGGTACCAAGGTAGCACAGATACTGTCTGAATGTACTGCTGCTGTACTGTAGAGCGACATGTACCTCTCTCTCTAGGATGGATCGGTCGGTTGGTGCGAAATGCGGGCGGAGCGGCCGGAAGTTGAGTGACCCAATGAATCGATTTATTCCCACGAGGGAAATACTGTAGGCGAGCTTAAGCTTGATTAAAAGATTATACAAGCCGAAACGCTGTCGCTGTTGCTGTTGGTGCTAATTATTGAGACTTGCTTGGTTGAAGATAGACGTCGGTTATTGAACCAGGAAAGGAATCCGCCGATATTCAAACAACTTAATTTCAGCCTGTCTCGATGTGTAGTTGTTTCGTTCGGCCGAGACAGGTGTCTTTCGAATATGGATGGAGATTGCTCGAATCTCAGGATGATGTAGAGTTTGAGGATACTTTTCTCGGTATTGGTTGCCGTTACTGTTAAATGCCCGTCGAATAGGGACTAGATATTTCAATCGTTCTACTTCGCCTTCTGTCTTTGGTTTCCCTTCGTTTCGGTCGAGTTGCTCGCTTCGTTGTCGCGTCTCGTCCAGTCTCCGCTCCTGATTTCCTTCCTGCCTAGGTGAGTATTAAGTGCTTCCCCAGACGCCACACACCCGGGAGATTAAAGAGATGGTGAAAAGAAAGGACGGACGATCTGACGTCGGGCTGAGGTCGTCAATGCAGCAGAACAGAGAGATGAAGAAAAAGAGCGAGGGAGAAGAAAGAGGAGAAAACCAAGCCAGGACTGTTCAGTTCAAGGGAGAAAGAAACGAGGGGAATCAATTAGGCACGGTCTACCTACTAATGGATGAATACGAAGCAAACCCCAGAAGCGAGAAGCTTCCAACAATAGGCCTCAAGTCAATGGTTAGACGACACCCTTGACTCGATGATTGCCTCCAATCCATCTAACATCATACAAACTACCCAAAACTGCCTGCCCACCGTCAGGCGTCAGTCCTTCGCTCCATATCGTGATCCCTACCAGCAGCATCCCGTTCTCGCATCCGCGTGCGGCACAGGGCTGCGCTGACGTTGGAGCAAACTCCAGACTCCAGTACAACATGCTGATGCAATGGGTAAAGTGATGTGATGTCGCCATCCGACGATAGGTACCCAGCCATTGAAATGAATAACATGCATATGATAACCAGCTTTTGAAACCACTCAATGCAGATTTACTTGTCTCAAATGTTGAATAATTCGCTATTATTGCAGTATCAACAACGAAGATTGTACTATAACACAATCAATAACGCTTATATGCTTGTGTGTGTGTGCATATGCACAGTTTAATAACAACTTCTTCATCCAGTTCTCGACATGGGTGCATGTATTCAAAATCCGTCATGAATTTAGGGTTCATTGAACCGAGAGTATAATAATCGCATTATTACACAAATGGGCGAGGCCAGCACATGCCAAAGATAACCTGTCTTCCCCTGGCCTCTCTATCCTATTCGCTCTGGCCAAGACTGGATGCAGGGCGACCAAACCTCGTGTAGAGTTCGACGTCGTGGAGCATCGTACAGCACACGCACGCATCCCACCCATGCTGCGCCACGGAAAGGAGAAGAGGGGAGAGCAGATGGAGAGGAGAGGAGAGGCTCAGGAAAGAGAAAATGGTCACTGGCCAAGTATACTTTAGGTACCTAGGTAGATACCAAGATAGGTACTATAGATAATCAATCAGTGGGTAAACAGAACAATTTCCATCTTCCACCAACCGGCGATTTAACGTCCTCCGCTTTGGGTTGTGCGGGCGGACAGTTTCTTATCCGTTACTTGACAATGGATGAATGGAAAGAAGGGGTCTTTGTGTACGTACTGCCTCCCCAGAAAAAGAAAAGAAAGAAAGAAAGAAAGAAAGAAAGAAGGCCATGACGACACCTCAACCTCTTGAAGCTATACTCAGTCCAAGTCGACAGTGCACAAAACATTCACCTGGTGTTGAAGTTTCGAAACAATCCAATACCTACGGCTACCAGGGGGCTCGGGCTGTCAGTGCTGGCCCAGCGGGGTCATGCCCTGCTCTCTTCCATTAGAAGGGCTACTATTTTAAAACTCAACAGCATGCCTATCAAATGGATGTTAGCTTAGTCTACGACTAATTGTGACCGCTCCGTTTCAACGGCCATTTCTGTATCGGGCTAGTAGAACGGGCAAGCCTTATCAACAAATTTGCAGTCGATGACCCTTTTATTTTTTTCTTCTGGTCTGGAACTCTTCAGTAGGTACTCGGTAACCTGCACCTAGGTGAGCGTTGCACAGCGCATTACAAATGGATTTTAGGTAGGGTATATTTACACTTCTATCCGGGCAGTTATTAACAGGTATTTACTAGATGGTTATCAAGATTCAAGATTCAAGCTGCTAGCGTCCGCTCATGGTTACACCCAAGAACCGGAATCTATATCCCCGTCTACAATCTATAGTCTACAGTGTATACTTTAGAGTTGCGGACTTGGCTCCGTTCAAGTCTCCTCTCAAAAGACCGATGCATGAAAAGCCATCACAGTATCGAATTTCATCTTCTCCAGGCATGCATGGGGCTTCGGCGACAAATCCCATCTCCCTATCCGTACAAAAGGTATCCTACGGAGCAGCGGTCTTGATACGCGTCTTCTCCGCTGCTATGGCTCGATTGCCAGGGCTATCAGGGGGGTTAAACTGGTCTGCTCCCAGCGCCAAGCTGGATGTGTGTCAGTTACTTGGCAGAACTTGGTGGGCCTTCCTTGACATCCTCCAACTTGATCTTGGCAATAAGAAAGTGACTTTACTGATGGAGCTTGTGGGATTCGTGGCCAGGCACGGAGCAGCAGTCACTCACTCGTACAGAGTAGCGAAGTACCTATTCAGCATGTACCTTTGAGGTACTTGTCGACTAGATCGATCGTGGATCCTGGGCATCTCCCCTGTTTCTTCGCGCTGTACCTTGCAGGACAAACCCACATTCCGTCACCATCCACTAGCTACTAGTTAACGAGTACGCGTCTTCCAATATGGTTCAAGTAGGTATTGACGCGTACTAACACAAGAACGAGTGGACAAGCTTTTTGTTTTGTTGTTCTTGATCCCTCCCAAACCTCGCGCTACTTGTAGAGTTTCGCTGTTGACTAACAAGCTAGGTAGTATTCATTGGTTTGAGAGAGTTGCTTCGATACATGGCGAGCTAAGTTTCCCTTCATCTCCCCCGGATAGTCCGGCGGTAGCTTTCGTTCAACGGTATAATCAATGACGTAAAGCCTGACAGTACCAAACTTCTTTAGATAAGTCTAGCAGGACGATGAGATGGACATGGGACGAGTTTCGGTTTCTGAGCAGCTAAACAGGCCAGGGTCCCGGGTCAGGGACAAGGACCGAATGTTGGCGTTTTTTTCCAACGTGCGCGAGCCCACGAAGCCACTCCTATTCTGGTGGGCGAGGCTCAGCGCTGAGCCCAATGAGGCTACATCCAAAAATACACTTCCATGCCCCGGGATAGACCGTTCGAACTAGCCTGCTTAGCTGCTGCTTGATCCGCTCTGATCCGACCAGTCACGTTGTCTTTTCGCTTTCTCATCGTCGATCTGCCGGCCTTGTCTGGACTGGCTCTTTGTTGCCGGTTACCGGCGCTACCTTAAAAACATGAACTTTCTGATATCGACTGCAGAATGCACGTATGTATCGTATTGCGCTGCGCTGCACTACAAGGTGCTTCACCGTCGTAAAAATGCAACGAAAAGGACCCCTGATGATGAGCTGGTTATCTGCAGTACATACGCCCACCGATTCACCAATATCACAAGTACACCGAAACTTGGCAGAGAAGCCACAGCACATCTGAGCTTTGCTGGGAACTTGTTGACGATCCCTGCGTCGCCCCATTCACGTAGAAGGAATGCATGGGAGAAAGGGGAGAAAGAAGAAAGAAAGAAAGATAGAGGAAAAATCTCGTCTCACTGTGAAATGCACTAAGAACGGATCCATCCTTTCGGGTTCGGTCCCACAGGCGACTGGCCGCCTGGACCTCTATGTCAAGGTCTAGGTGCTGCTTGTACATCAGTAATATAGGTAGATCCTCTCAGCTGGTCTGTCCGCCCGCCGCTACTCGCTCTGCTGTCCCAAGTTGCCTTGAGCTCGGTGTACAATGTGATGTATCTGATTCTTACCGCCATGGTTATTCGACAGCAGAGCAGACACCAGACGACGGGCTATCTCAAGGGCAGCTCGAAGCTGCAATACCAAATACGTATCTTTGTTGCCAATTCAAGGGTCTTCGAATTCTCTCCAATCATACAAGGCTTCGGCTGAGTAGCTGCAGCTGTTGACGATCTGTCTATCAATATGTGGATATGCCAGTCAATACAGGTGTGAATTCGACAAAGGGGCCCTACCAGATCTCTCATCGCGATCACGAAGAACCCAAAGGACATCATTGTTTACCATGATCTACGAGAGAAGCACGCCCCGTACAGTAGCTTCGCCTAGGTTTTCATCCACTTATTCTTTCGGTGTTGAAGACGCAGACAGATTCCTTCCATGCTATTGGGCATCGTCCCACCCATCAGCTCTCACTCCTCGACAATAAAATGACGGTTATTTCATGCTCGGCGTAGTAACTGAGGCTTATATCGGTTACCGCGGGCCTTTTTCTCCGGGCATTGCACACCGCGTCTGCTCTGTCGCTTGGACGAGCGTGCAAGGCTGAGAAGTGTTGAAGTGGTTGGTTGTTTAATCAACATCTCATCTAAAATGGCAACAGGAATGATAACGGCCGAGTCCTGACCACCGTTACGTTGGTGACAGTTGGACCCAGTGACGTTAGTTAACAGTAAGTGAAATGGGGCGCGTGCTAAATTTGACATCCATCACAGGGGGATCTTCAACACTACCCGAGCGGGTCTTGCCATGGGATTTCTATAATATTGCATGTGTTGGCTGGGCTGCTCATGAAGAGCCAGTAGCCAGGGCATCATCATCTTGAACGAATGTCACTGTTAGTTCTTTGTACTACTCCTACGGACACCTGCTCCATTGCTAATCATGTATGTCTTAGTTGTTACCACGTATCCCTGCGACAACGGAATACTGCCCGGCAGAATGCTCTCATGTCTAATTAGAGCACCATGGCATGTTTGATGAGCTGTGTAGAGATCGACACCTCCAGCAGAAATCGTAGAGCTGGGACAGAACCCCTTCCAAGGCTAATACTACTGGCGTACGCATAGTAAATATGATAGAATTTGTATGTACGGATACAGTGATCATGATGTGATTGCGCCTACCGTCGATCTGCTCCGGTGCAATCAATAACATTTACACAGCATAACGTTACTCTTTGATAACGGATCACAACTAACTGGGTAGCCTCACTCTTGACGTGAATATTGACTCTAGGTTACCGAACAATCATTTGACCACCATTATTGTCATCATAGAGGTATCCAAGTGCTTGAATATTCTCAGTGCGAGTCTCGGGTGTTTGCTATAGGGTAAGCACCTGGATACATGACATTGTAAGGTCACTCCCATGTTGTTTGGTAGGGAATGTTTGAAACAAATTTATCACCATGGTCTCAGTATACTACATTGTGTTAGACGACCGTGATGGTATCTCAGCCGTGATTCTTGCGGTGCCCGTTGCTAGATATTTACGAGACCCGTTTCCTAGTGTACAACGTCCATCCTGTATTATCGCCAAATACTAACAAAGAAACTCGGGCTGTCTTCACATTCTACATATTGAGCCTCAGTCTCGGTGACACGGAAATGTTTAGAAAGTACACACGTAACACCGCAGGAGAAACAGGAAACCATGTAGTTAAGCACAGAGCTTATCGGCAAGTACCTAGATCATATTATGTTGACCTTGAAGCAGAAGATAAGAGACGCCGCTGACGTTTCTCACCAGGTAGATAGAATTCCTCATAGTGCCATGAGTTCTTTGATGGGTCAATGTCCGAGACATCCAATGAATGAGAAACTTCTTCAACACACGCAGAGGAAATCATAACGACGAGCAAGAACGAATGTAGGGAAAGCATCATGACTGTCCTGTTGTACAAAGTTTGAATGGTTATAAGTCCTCGTGCTTATGCTTCACAACGTGGTAGCCGGCCAGCTGCATACCCGATGATGCATGTAACAGGTGTGCTGCTGTGCTCCGAAGTCTAATGCAGAACTAGCCTCCACGGATCTCAAGATTGAAGAAGGAAGGGACTTCATGTGACAAGGAGCAGAGCTAAAAAGTATTGCGAATATCTGATGAAATGTGAGGAGTCCGGTTGGTTCGTCTTACAAGTTACCAGTAGTATGAGAGCATAGATCCATACTCAGGCAAAAGGCAGGAATCGCATATCGACAGATCACTCTAGCACCAGCATATATTGAGCACCCCTCTACGATCCATGCCCATGAAAGCAGAAACTCTCGTAACACAACGCACTTTTGCCCTGATACATGCAGGAAGTCGAAGAAGCTCTGGAGAGTTGAAGCGACAGCTTCCCCTATCGGGTACCTAGATCAGAACCAGCATGACATTAGAGATAATCAGCCCATTATCAAACCAGTCTTGAACAATACTCTTGTCATTGGAAGCGGACGGTGCTTATGATAGTACCTGAGTTGTCTTCTTCGAGCACTGCTTTATGTATGGAACATCGCAACTAAAACAAGTATCTGCATCTGAGGTATAACAATGCGCGGACGGCAGTGGCAGAGTTATACAACAGACCCTACAAGACCGACACTGCGCAGATGCAGTTGCCGATACGGAGTCCTTTTCTTCTTCCACGTGTTTAACACTCATGAATCAAGAAAATCACCAATTGGAGTGAGTCTATCAATGTGATTAAAGAAACTTTACCATTGGCCATAAGCAATACTTCAAATGCGGTCCATCGAAAACCTAGAAACGGTACTGAATGGAATCCCATAACCACGGCAGTAACGTGAGCAGTGTACCTTGATGGATTTGGGCGTCAATCTCTCGATGGGTTGGGTGTTGTAACGTTTGGATATATCACAAGTGCCTCCTGGTGCAGGATAACTCCAAAACCCCTATCACAGTACCGCGCTATAAAGCCACAAGGACGATTCTTCAAACCACTCCGTACAGTCGTCTCATCAGTTTGTCAAGCCGAGAGCTCTGTGAAACTGAATTGCGTAATATGAGAGAAAGTACTTCCATACACCCAGGTCCAGTCGCAACCCATCTTGACGGCCTTGTTACTCCAATCACTATTCGTTTGGAACTGTTGATAGAGCGATGATGCTGAACTCGAGATTGCCATCAGCAACCTTGGTGAATTTCTTGACTGTAGCTTCCAATGCCTGATCACTGAGAAGGTCATTACCCTCATTCAGAATACCGCGATCAACTGGCTCGCCCCAACCTCCCTCTAAATCATACAGATGCCCGTCTGAACCCTTGACAAAGCTGATGAAGTGATAACCAACAGGTTCCTGACTAGAAGGTGCCGCAGAATCCCCAGTCACGGCAGCAGCCATATGAGCCTTCTCTAGCTCGACAGAATTGTAGAGGAAGTCTGCACGGGCACGCGGCTTGAGATCTCGTGTTTCTGTGATAATCTTATCAAGGAGCGAGCCTGGTTTGATGAAGTCTTTGGCGGTACCATTGCTTACACTATGCAACAGAGCGATGAGGCCGCAAGCATGTCCGATGGTTTGTCTGTACCACATGACTGACTCGTTTGGGCCAGAACCGTCGTATGTCAACTCTGTCGACCCAGGGTCACTTTCGCGAACGCGAGACCACATGGGCGCGGGAGTGATGAAGATGAGGGCGTGAACAGGTCGAGGGATCATGGCCAACAAGTCAGGTTCGTCAACGCTGTAGACATCGTAGAAACCCAGCTTCTCGGAGACGCCAAGGTCATATATGAGTTTGTTAAAGACTTCTGGGTTATTCTCGAGCGGGATGAATGTTTTCTTCCCGTCCTTGCGGAAAGTCACTCCTGGCGTAGTCGACATTATGGCTGCTCTGCGGTTACAAGTAAGATGCGGTGGAATGTTTTGTTCATTACCCCGCGCTTGATGCTCAAATGAACTCGGACCTTAAGTGTAGGTAAGGTCATCATGTTAGGCAGGCAACAGTCATTGCGTCACCTTCATACAAACGGATTATTGCCTACCTACCTACCTACCTCCTAGTAGGTAGTCGTGAACAACTCATGGATGGAGACCCTAGAATTCAACAAACGCATAGATATCGTGATTGGTCTGAGTCATGGATAATGTTTGCGAGGTACCTTGGTCTGGCCTCTCATGACACTGCTAAAGCAAATGGTTAATGGTTTTTCTTACTCATGTCCTAATCTCTTTGGTGTTCGATGTACGCATTATGCACCTCTATCATCAGGCAATCACAAGTGATAACCTATATCGATTGGCAGAATCTTAGAATAGAAGGGACCCGACCTGTTTTTATCCATTAGGCTTCTGTTTGACAAACCAATTGGAGGTGCGTGATGTACACACACGGGGCATAAAAGACATATACTACCTGCCCTCAAAAATCCCAATGGCGCAGCTTTTGAACAAGTTGGTACCCATTTGAACGTGTATGGTGTATGGTGTTCTTCGGCATCGAGTTTGACTGTCTGTTGTTATTGAAGTCACTAATAAGTTTCTCTGGTATATGGGCTCACAAATATAATTATGACAAGGCAAGAACGAACACGTATATCTTGGACGATTGAATTTCACCCAGCTGTAGTTGGGTGTCGTTTATTGACTACCTACTTACCTAAGATGGCCCAGCTTCCAGGTTATCATCAAGTCTCCACGTACTTAGTACCTAGGCTAGGAGCCCGCTGGGCGATCATTTGAATTATACTTGTAACCTCAACAGCGTTGAATCTAAAGGGTTTATTTTTATTAGTCTTTGCTGCAGAACAAAACTTCTATACCAATGTCGCTACGCTGTCTTACATGAGTGGGCTCATCAAAGGTTCCATCCTTTTAGTAACAACGTGAGCCGAGCTGAACAAAAGTTCGCCACGTGATAAAAGCTGGAGTCGAATGGAACCATATTCTTTGACTTATCAAAGGACCTTTTGCTGAAGTGAACGAGTTTTTCGGATTAATAAAGCGGGACAATTAAAAACAGAGCGTAATATACAGGAAAACTCATTCTCCTTCTACTTGAATCCCAACAGGATGAGTATGTTATAGTAGAGTACCTATCTGTACAGTATCTGAGATTACTCCGTCGACGTTAAGCCTCTCTGTTCCAGAAACATACTGAATCTGGGATACCGGACCCGACATCGCGGCAAAGAAGTAAGCGTTCAGGGCTGTACAGAAATTGACTGGACCCTGAATCACTTGAGGACTACGCATAGTCAACTAACAATTGCTTATTTCTTCTCGTTCAGTCTTCACAGCATGATTTACAGCCGGATGCGCCGTTTGTGTAGACAAAAGTGCCAGGCTGGGTTGAGTTTTGGGACTGACACATACCAGAGATCACATTCACACAGCGCCGACGGTTATCTTATGGGCCGAGGCTAATCCTAGAGGGGCTGGAGATAAGCAGCGCTCTCTGAAGGTTTGAGCACCATCTGAACCAGGGCCTATTGGATGAGTTAAGATCTTCTGAATGGCGTGCCAACACCTGATGCGACCTTGGGAAGACTGGGCTATCCTGGGCATGCTGGGCGGTCGTCAAGATAGGTGTGCTGCCTTCCATTCGAGTAGGTACTGTTATTAAAGAGTACCGACAGGCTTCGTGGTTTCAAATGCAGTTGAATACTTGAAGCTTCCCAACCCAGGTACGGATTCAAAGAGTTAGCCAAATAAATAAGAACAAGACAAAAGGTCCGAAAATTTGAAGATTCAGAGACTGGAAGTTCTGGAGGTGACATGGCCTAAGCGTGATCTATTCCCAATCCAGAAGGTGGTCTAGATTGAACCGTGCCGTCGCCCGCGATAGCCAATGCACAGAAAACAGCACTATGACCCAAGTCGTCTAGCACCGGGTACTGGTGGTGTTCTCAAGAGCAGCATATGGTGTGCCAATCGTCCCTTCGCGGGGAGCGACCCTCTGACCCTCCTTGTCTCTC